>MU187141.1:25805-53128 GCA_016904865.1 Pissodes strobi
AAAAAAGTATGTACAGTAACTCGTAAACTTAAAATTTGGCAACGCTACATCTATCGACCATAGAATGTGCCTCAATGTTGGGGGAAAACAAAGAACCATTTGTTCAGGTTAAATGTCTTTGGTTGAAATCTTCCCTTCCTCATTATGTCCGGAAAAGTTAATAAACCATCTAATACCACCTCAAGTTAATCAATCTGAACAACGCTCAGTTGGCCAACATGGATCGCAAATTATAAGAGAGGTGAATTATAAGAATTTTAAGAAAGGTGAAATAAGACAATATCAGATACCTCCAGTTTGAGTTTGTTTTTGTTCTTTTTATTCCATGAACGAGTGAAGCTAGGACTCTCATGGACACTTTATGTGCTTATTGATCCTGAATTCGTTCCTAATTAATTTCATAATTTCAGGTAGAAAATATATTCTCTTCGGCAGCCATTTTTTTGATTCTCAATTCGTATCTGCCCCAGTTAAGCATTATTGTTTTAATGCGTTCTCTATCTACGTTTTAAGTTTGCAGAAATTCAACCGGGATTGCAAAATAACGACGGAAAGAGTATTGATTGAAAAGTGATTATATATGATTGGTTGAATTAGATCTAGATAACTTTTATGTACCATTATAAGAAAGTAAGTCCTTTCTATCTAATTTTCGCCAGAACAATAATAAATTTTATAGATGCATTCTAACGCGACTAGCTAATTTTCCACTGGGATTTCGCATGTTCCCATATTTACACATTATGTATTCATTGGCTTTCGGAATGGTTAGTTTGATAGCTAATTGACTCTCAAATTATTAGGTTTATTATTCATTGGCCCTGTAGCCCTAGGTGATGATAGTAATCAACTCTAGGAATAAGTATATCAAGAGCGCCGACTTTTGACAAAATTGTTTACTAGTGTAAAATGAGAAAAACGCCGAATGTTTTCCTAATATCTCTGTCGGTCATCTTTTACCGATAACGAGAAAACTGAAGTTCTGTAGAGGCAGATTAAAAATGGAATTCTTATATGGTTGTCTTAAAAAATATCGCCTCCTTTAAATACCAATATGAGAACATCGTAAAAATGGTATGCAAAATATACACGGAGAATGAAATGACTTGAAGTACCAGTAAATACTAGATGATATAGTACCTGGACTTCCGATCACTCTAGATAAGCAGTTGAGCATATAAATAAACAAATCATGCAGAATAGCGTTAAAGGATTTAAATTGCATGTCAGCAGCAAATTGGTGTACTGTATATCGCAGAACACAGCAGAAAATAGAGAGCAACCAGAAAAAAGCCTATCCACGAAAATGGAATTTAATCGAAGTTTCGGAGAAATACCACTGCCTAAAGGATCAAAATTTGGCAGCATGCGGAACGTCGCGTCGCGCTGGTTCCAGCTAGTGCTTCGGTCTCGACGAGAGTAACCTCGGTCTCGTCTCGTCTTGAAATTCGAGGCCGATACCGAGACGAGACTAATAATTATATCTCGAGGCCGAGACTTCTAGGTTCGATACCGAGAATCTCGTCATGTCAGTCTCGATAGTATAATTTATAAGTACGATGGTACGAAAGGATATTATGACTCGAACACAAGGACATCCACAACAAGCCTTCAGCAGAGCTTGGACACTCTTAAGCAGCTTCAATGACCAAGATGATATAAAACAAGCAGTAAGCGTAGATAATGCAGCATCCTGTTTGAATGATCGTAAAGGGGGTCTTACCAAAAATTGAATAGCTCTTTATCTGATATCACAAATAGAATGTACCCCAACAAGGAGGCGATCAAAAAATTCTGATAGAACCAACCAATATTGCCTGGTACCTTCAGTAACAAGCATATATAAGCTTGATTGATGAAGAGCACCAAGTATGCTGGGGCTTGGACCAAATATAGTAGGTATAAAGCTTTTATCATAGAAGAATTTGCTAATGTTTCAAAAGCCGAGACAGATATATATGTGATAAGTATTCAATCAATATCTTCGCACACACACCGCTCGTCGAGTGCCATAGGATCTCCATTTAGCCCCGTTTGACACGAGTCCGACGTCGGATATCCGGTTATTTCTAAATTACGCACCTCTCCGACTGTCCGACAAACGTGTGAAAGTTTTCATTTAATATTACGTACCTACCTCGCGATCGGATATCCGATGCCGGATGATCTTATCCGGCATGTGTGAAAAGGCACTTAGTGTGTGTGCCATTGCCATAAAAAAGACACTGTTTAATAACAAACTAGCGGAACTGATTAACGAATCATTGTTATGCTCTCACACTCTACCAATATTCCTGCCGTAAGAAACTACAGACCTCCAGGTAATAGACCACAGAAATACACAACATCGTACGAAGTATCGACCAATAGCTTGTCTCTTTACGTTGAAAAGAGTCATCATAGCTTGCCTCCTACAGCGTATATACGCACAAAGTCCGCGAAATAACAACGTCACAATCCAATAGAAAGTGTATGCCGAATGTATACATCAATGCAAAGAACAAAAAATATTTTTAATGCAGCAACCAAGCATACGCCAAACGAAAAAACTTTGCCTCACGAGTGGCTCGTGAAAGTATTGAAAATGTATGACATAGATCGTGACACCGTGGCGCTCTTAGAACATGTGTCAACTTGCAGAATATATAACTGAGAACAATTCCCGGTCACGCCATCAAGAATAGCCCCATACCGCAATGATTTTAGTTGGCAACCAATTCACTATCTCGCTGGCTTATCACAAATTACACGCTAACACAATTCAGTCATTATAAGCATCACTTTCGCATTGGTACTTAGATAACTTTGATATTTTGCCAAGTTGCTGGAAGGGGATTGAGTCAATTCCACTACGACTAAGAGACCAACGCCAGGGAACAAAAAGCTGCAACCCAAGTCAAGGCTACTTTATTTTAGTTCTGATAAAACACTGATAATGAAATAATGATATCATCGGAAGCTATAACTGAAATTTTGTACCTAAATTAGAATCTAATTAGTAAGTTGGGTATTACCCATGGCCATAAACCCCGACTTTCCTACACCTGCGTATCCTCCACCATGAGGTAATTAATATCCCGCTCATATTATCTGGTGTCTACCTTACCCGGTTTAGCGTAGGTGTGTAGCATTTTCAAATTTTGGCATGAACAAATGCTACAGCTTTGCTTGGTTTATATTTATTTTTATTTACAAACACATTTTACTTTGGATTATTTCAATATAGGTACAGTGTATGAAGTACATTACCTTGTTTTGTCTTGAAAGTAATTGAATACACTTTCTATATGTATATTTACGTGTCAGTAGGATGTACTAGGTACTTATTATGTGATAATAACATCAAGTCTGATTTTTATCCCTTCCATTATCGTAGGTGCCCGACTAGGTTCGGAAACCTCTTTTAAAAGTTTTAGTTGTGCATTCCAATTTGCTAGGCTATTGACTTCATTGATTTTAATACCTGGCTCTCTTTTAATTACTCCGGAAAATGCTCACAAGCTTTTCTTTGATCTAAAAGTTAATTAAGACTTAACAACTGTTCGACACAAATGTAACCTTGTGTAAGTTTATTATTTTAAATCAATTGCTGCTCAAACGATTTGGAGATAATAAGAGTCGTCTAATGTAGATTGTAATTCGTTTATCTAATTGTGTTTTGGTGCATCCTTTCCTTTTGTTTTATTCATCTTTCGAAGAGGTTTCGTGTTTTCATTTTTTAAGTGTCAAAGTGCCATTCACCTTTGAGTGACATTAAGACAGGCACACCATATGATTTTGACAGTTAAATTAGACAGGTTCAAGAATCGATGTTCCCAAGTAACGGTTCCTTTTAAGGCGTATTTACTTTGTACTTGTCGCTGTTTGGCGAATGCGGTTTGGAGCAGAAGTTCGATTGACCGAGCTGTGACGTGGATGCGCTCGGACTGGCTATTTCAACTAAGTTAAGTTGGCAGCAATGTTTCAGGGTCAAAGTGTTGAAATTTGTTCCGGGTTCTTTCTTTTACGCCTTGCCGTCTGGGCGACGAGTCGATAGGCCGGCGTCCTTTGTGGCCTTTTCGAGGTGTAAATCCTCATGGACTGGTTCAAGTAATAATTAGGGTCATTAGTTTATGATATTTTTGTTACATTTAAGTATTTCGACTCGAACCAGGGCCATGAAGGTTACCTATAAAAGTTTTTGTTAAGTTATTGGAATCCTGCCTACACGTGGTAAGTCACGAAATTTTCATGCATTCTTCAGTGGAATTAATTGTATTTTCCAATCTTTCTAGAAGAAATTATGATGCTATTGCTCTCATATGGCCGATCTTTATAGCTGATTGTTATTGGTTTTGAAGAAATATCTCTCGAATAAACACTATGCCTCGTTCCACTGGCCTTTACCAGGATGGAAAGGGGGCATAGAACCCTATAGATAGTTCTATAGGTACGATGAAAAGCTAGTGAAGTTATGAGTAATCATTTCGATGTTAGATACTTACTTTTTGCTAAGGCAAACAATTGTTTTTAGGGTCCTCTCCACGGATATCGCTCTGGTACACGTATATCGCTATGCCTACTTGCGAAATCATTTCCAGCGTGTTTTGGGTTAGAACCACTACTGGTTTAAACCACCGCTGCATGTCATCCCCTTTTTGCTTATCTTCGGCTGGATGTGATGTAACAAGTTTGGAAATGTCAGGTATTGATTTGAAGTGCTCTGGAGTTGCATGGACCGTACATATACTAATACTGGTATAAATTTGGAGAATAAATTTAACCTAGAAAAACCTACTTCATAAGTTGTAAGTCATACCATTTACCTTTTTATTTGTAAGGCTGTCTCGGCAAATTTAGATTATCTACAGATTGAGTGTTTATACAGATATTTTATTTCATATTATTGCGCCAGAATAAAATTCTTGAATTTTAAACCGTGTGCCCTATTTACCATCATTCTAGTGACCCATTACTTGGTATGCAGAATATTTGCCTAACAGTTTGTATCTGACACCGTTGATGATAATATTCAATATTATGTAAGCTTCTTTTCTATTGCTTTATTGTTTATACATGTGATTGTAATTGTACTGTATCATTGTTGTTTTATATCAAGGGATCTCCTCATTAGTAGGGAAAGAATAAAGTATTTATTTTGGGGAAAAATTATGCCTTTTTGAGCTCCTCCAAAAATTACTTTTCAGGATTTAACAACATTATACTTTTTTTCCAAGTTGAGTTTTAGTTGACTTGGTGGTGCACAATATCTTTATTAAAGTGTACCGAGCATCCACGAACCTAGCTCTCCACTGTATGATTGGCTGCCGTTCGCATCTATAGGTAGGTTTTCTAAAAGGACTTAGGAAAAGTTGCCATATGTGAAGTTGTGGTTTGGTGTATATTTCTACAGATTCCTCATGTTCCAACGTTTCAATAATATGCGCTGCGTGATCAGATTAGAGACCTGAATTTCTCAAAAAAAAATGTTCCGAAATAGTTGGTTACAGATCAAATGAAAATAATTTACTTTTTTCAGGCACTAAATATTACATTTAATCGGATGAATCTATCGTAATCTGTAAGAAAGTTTACCTACTATTTTGAAACGATATAAACTGTATTAAAAATGGGCTTACCAGAACAGATACCAAAGGAATAGCACATTTTTATTGAGAGTTTGAAACGTAGTTTGAAATGTGGTTTGACACAACGATAACAAATTTGGTTCAATACCTATTAGTCATTTTACCAGCATGTGGCATTATCCCTAGCCCGGAAAAAAATAAGTAAGAACATCAGTTAGTAGGAGATTCATGTTGATCTAAGAATGGTAAAATATCTCCTTGGACCACAAGGTGGATATATAAAACATACTTTTTTATGTTTTTGGGATAACAGAGTTAAGGATCAACACAGGGTTAGAATAAATTGGTATTTAAGAAATATAATGCCATCCTTGCATATCAAGTTGGAACTCATGGAGGAATTTGTGAAGAGTTTAAATCGAGATGTACTTTGTTTTAGCTACTTGACACATACATTTCCTGGGATTATTTTAACTTGGGGATTTCCTGACTTGTGCCGTCTACAAGATGGTGGCGCCTTTTAAATAAATACCACCCTCTACTTATCAATATTTGAGATATGGCCCAAGTCGTACGCTTTGCAGATAGCTCCTTCTGACCTACGCATTTTTAGTTTTAAATTTCCTTAACTAAACTTTACTCACTTCCAGTTTCTTTTACTCTGAGGTGAAAATAATTAAATACAATTGGAGGATAACCAAAAGCGTTGCGCCTTACTTTCCATTTTTTGTTTTTAAACCAAAACTTGGAGCAAATAGTAATGGAAATATCGTGAAATGTAAAAGTTAAGACGATTTTATTCTAAAATAGACCAATATAGCGATTCTCAAAAATTAACAATCAAGTCAAACGGCTATTTTGGGTTCTTCAACCATAATTCTAGAAACGGTTAAAAAATCGAAGGCACCAAAATATTTGTTGCCCTGTGTAATAATAATAATTACAACAAAATTAAAAATAATCTTGATACAACAACAACCAATAAAACTAGTAATAATAAAATATGATCCTAAATGGAAATGGCATTCCAAACCTACTACCAGACAACTCGAAATTATTAGATGAGGTATGTGGCATGCAAAACTACTACACATATATTTAAAAATTAAATATATATGATACGTATTGCCTAGTTGGGGCTTCCGCTGATTTATGTATTCAAATAGTATAGCACCCAAAACAATAGATCACATTATATCAGGATGTTTCATAATACCCGCGGAACTATTTACTATGAGACATCATCTCATGATATATATGTCAAAATCATCCACGTAGAAGTTCTTCCTTATTTCTCACAAGCTTTAGGATATCTTTACTTTTCCTCAGCAGCTGCTTGGTATAAACAATAAATAGCCAAATATAATGCCGGTGTTGTCCCGTAACTACCGCTACTCATTCTATAGTTCGCCAAGTCTTGATGTTAGTTACGTCTCCACACAATTCTTTGAAAATCTCTTTGTTTGGGCTCAATCCAGACCTGACTGTACATCTTTCCTGCGTCGGCGTCTAACACCACATTATGCTTCCTAAATCTCAAAAGGATTGAGTACAGGTCATCCTGAATCATAGCAATTACTCATTTAAACTAACACCTCTATTAATCTTTGCACTGACATCAAATACTACTCTTAATTTTGTGGTAGTACTATATATCCTCCTTAACTACATCGTGGTTAAACATGTAATACACTACTCCTTCACATTCTAATACGACATAAGGGATTCTAGACAGGTGGCCTAGATCTTCATATTTCTTAATAGATTTTGTACATTCATTTTCCACTTGAATGTTTTGTGGTATTCTCAAACAATTATTAGCACTTTCTTCATTCTTTAGTCAATATTCTCTCAGCTGAGTACATGTATTCTAACTTTCAGAACTTCTCTGGCTGTTGATCCATTCTTATTTGGGATGAAAAGCCACGAACAGTTTGGTAACTATTCACTTGCACATTACTGACGACATTTTTACTTGTAGACGACATTCTATCATATTTGAGTTTTTTGAAAAAGTGGCATATTTTCAGAAGTCCTGATTTATCCCACAAGTTCATTAAAATCATTAAAGTCAATAAGATCTCTATTCCAGAAGGCATACAGAACGTAGGATCAACCAAATTAATATTTGTTGAAAAATTATTATATTTCGATTTTATGCATGCCTCAATTAACTGAATTGATTTTGTCACTGAGGTTCTAATACCTACTACACTCTAATTCACTTAATCAGCTTTCTAATTTAACCTTTGTACCAAGTCACTAGTAATGAAATTGGACTGTGACCCACAAACAAAAATGCTCTTACTTCATGAGCTTCACCCTTACTATCTAATTAAAACTTTCGCAGTAGATAACAACACTTCACTTTCACAAAACACAGAACTCGTATTGACCGGAGCCTCAACTTCATTTTTTTCTGGCATATTTGGCACGTCACTAGATATATCACTTTAGGAAGTTAACTATGGAAATATAATATGTAACTCTGAAAAGATACCGAGTACTTACATCATTACCTCTAAAACAGTTTAAACACTTGTAACTTTTAATTTCATTTAATCTGTCATATTATTATTCCGTCATACTTAAAAATTTAAGATATCTAAAAACAGGATGTCTACATACCTTACAGATCAAACACGCATCGTCTTGGTTTTTATTCTCTGAGCGAGCACTTAGCACAACAAAACCTTGACTGCCTCGAAAATTAATCTTGGACCCTTTATTTGTTATTAAAAGATACTTGTGAATGACCTTGTGGTTGATTTTTGTTGGGTTCCAAATTTTCAACATGACACCTTTCATTCTAGGAATTCAAAAAATGCAAAGATTAGTTTGTTTATCACACAATATTTTCCACTCACGATTAGAATAATTGTAGTCTAACTTATTACTAAAGATATACAACAGTGTATCCCAACTTTTTCAAAGCTCGGCTTCTGTAGTAGTACCGATAGTAAAGAGATTGGTCCGCTACTTTTGTTTGAAGTTCAAGGCTATGAAGGTCCTTGTGGGTCATCCACAAAACTGCTCTCATCTATATAGAGTCATTAGACTCTATTTAGATCAGACCAGTCTTGAGCAGATATTGATTTGAGCAACTGTTGGCATCGACCCACTCCGATTTGGCTAATTTTTGGTAGGGATGTTACCCACCTAGAGGGTAGTCAAAAGCTAAAATATTAGTTCCCGCAAAAATGTATTGGCTAACCTGTAGCCATTTTTCGTTTTTCACATTTTTTACTTGAATTTGGGTATTTTCGATTACGCAGGGGTTTTTTTGTACTGGGTAGCTGAAAATTAGTTACCTATAGTGCCACAGATTTGACCTACGACAAATATCTTCAAAAATATTGGCCAAAGACTCTCAAAATTTACCAGAAAAATCCCAAATCTTGGAGCAATGCTCAAAAAATCTTTGACTATACGAGGCGGTCATCTTGTAGAGAAAGAACCAGCGAATCCAATGAGCACACACCCAGATTTTTAAAACGAACCATTCAGAAATTGCGCGACTTCAAAGTTAGAGGTTTTTGTTTCCTTTCAAAAATCTCAATTTTTGATCTCGTGGGACAATGTCCGACCTGCAGGACGATTTTGCGATGTACCTGGACTTCCTGCAGTGCTCGGTGCGCGAGAAAGTGACAAACGTGAGATGTGCTGCAGCGCAGTACCCTTAGCCGGAGCGCCAGGAGGGTTCAGGGTAGGAAAACCTGCCAAGCATGCGCGTTGAATAACTTGCCTACTCAAGGGCTTATTTGTATTGAGCGTACGAGATCCCGACTTTTTATAGCGCGATTATAATATAAATGTGCAGGATTTTTATTATTTTGGGGTAGTTGTGGTTGGTTGCGCCCTCGTAGCCAGCGAAGCGAGCGGCGGGCCATGCATGAAGTGTTCAAATATTTGGAGAAACGTAGGCAGTCAAAATATAATCTGATGCAACCTGGTAAACTACGTGAGAGGAGACTGGACGGGAGAGACAGTAGGGCGGGTGAAGTTGAAGGGAGGAGAGGGAAAGGGCCTGGCCCGTGCATAGCACAGCGCTGGGTGCCAGCAGCCGAAGCCCCCTGGTAGGCAAGTTATCCAACGCGCATGCTTGGCAGGTTTGCCTACCCTGAACTCTCCTGACGCTCCGGCTAAAGCACGACGCCCACTGAATCGGCACAGACCGGCTCGGCACGGCCAGCACGGCCGGCATAAGTTGCTATCTACGTTATTAAACGAGGCAGCGCCCATTTAATCGGAACAACGCGGAACGGCATCTGGTTTATAATGTAGTGCCGGCAGTGCTGGCCGTGCCGGGCCGGTATATGCCGATTCTGTGGGCGTCCTGCTTAAGGGCGCTGCGCTGTAGCACAGCGCACGTTTGTCACTTTCTGTCGTCTCTCGCTGCCCGCAGTAATCGCCCCAGGAAGGCTAGGTACATCGCAAAAGTAGGTCGGACATTATCCCACGAGATCAAAAATTGAGATTTTTTAAAGAAAACAATAACCTCCAACTTTGAAGCCGCGCAATTTATAAACGGTTCGTCCTAAAAATCTGGGTGTATGCTCATTGGATTCGCTGGTTCTTTGTCTATAAGATGACCGCCTCGTATAGTCAAAGAAAATATTTTTTGAACATTTCCCCAAGTTTTGGGACTTTTTTGGTAAATTTTGAGTTTTTGGCCAATATTTTGTCGTAGGTCAAATCTGTGGTCATATTCTTGTTCCTTGGTCCATTTTACAGTAGGTAACCCATTTTCACCCACTTAGTACAAAAAACCTCTGCGTAATCGACAATACCCAAACTCAAGTAAAAAATGTGAAAAAAAAGAAAAATTGCTACAGTTTAGCCAATATAATTTTGCGGGACCTAATATTTTGGCTTTTGACTACCCTCTAGGTCGGTAACATACCCACAAAAAATCAGCCAAATCGGAGGGGGTCGATGCCAAGTGTGGCTCGTCTTAAATAAGTTTGCCAGAGACTCAGAGCAGTAAAAGCTGATGTGATGTATATAACTTCTTTGCTCTATAGAGTGCTCCTAGCTTTGGTGCTGCTGCCTTGGCAATTTTGGGGACGTGATTACACCAAGACACGTTATTTTCTACGTTAACGCCCAGTAAGGATATGGATGAAGCCAGAGTCAGTGTTTGTCCTGTCATTGATAAATCAGGTCCTGTGGTGTTTACTTTTTTGAGAAAACAGTCGCTCATTGATGGCAGCAAGCTGATTTTCTCGCTCTCGTTGGGAACGAGCAGCGGTCATTGGAGACTGAGGAATGAATGGGGATATAAGAGTGAATATGCAAAGCTGTAAATAAAATTGTTTATTCTGTCTAAGTGCCAGTTGAGGTGTAAGGAGTATAGATGCGCAATATATAGCCTCTCATACACAAATGCCAACCTCACCTTCACGAGCTACAACTCTAGTTGTACGATGCACCCTGTTACTAATAGACGAGGATATGACGACAGAGTGATTACCGGAATAAGTAGTCTCCCACCTATCGGTCAACAGCTTCGGGTGGAGGAACCAATAGGTGAACGGGCACCTCATTGCCCTGGGGTTGAGAAATTTGACCTCAAAGGCGGAAGAACCCCTACAAGGGTCAACGGCATTGGCATGTATAAGGCAAGGAGAACCCACTACATTAAAGATCCATTGGATATCTCAAGAATAATCGACAAGATCAAATAAGTCCGGAGTTTCAAGCTCCCCAATCGGATCTCCGGGGGGAGCAGGTTTGAACAGTAGAATTAGAAATGAAAGGAGTAAAATAAGACAACCTAGGAGAATATGTACTGGAAACGTTAAGACTCTGGCTCAAGCCGGAAAAATTAAATGTGCTCTGAAAGAAATAGACAGGCTAAAAATATAAATAATGGGCGTCAGTGAGATGAAATGGCCTAATGCGAGCTACTGCGACATTGACAACTATAGAATATATTACTCCGGAACAACGGATGGAAGATATGAGCATGGTGTAGGGATAATCATACATAAGAATGTGGCTAAAAACGTTGTTAACTTCATACCTGTGAATGAAAGAATTATGCTTCTTCAAGTAAGTACTTCGCCAGTGAACACTAACATAATTCAAGTTTATGCACCCACCACAGACTACGATGATGAAGAAGTGCAGGCATTTTACGCCCAGATCCATGACCTGATAAGAAAGTTGCCGAAACGTGAATTCCTAATAATAATGGGAGACTTTAACGCCAAAGTAGGTAGAGGAAGGACAGGCGGACACATTGGGCCCTATGGACTTGGAGATAGGAACGCTAGGGGAGAAACTCTCAGTATGTTTGCAGCCGAACACAACTTAGTCATATTAAATACTTTCTACAGTCAACCACCGAGTCGTTTGTAGATGTGGAAGTCACCCAAAGATATATATTCTGGTAAATCATAGATACAGAAACAGTTTTACAAGTGTGAAAACATTTCCCGGCGCCGATATACATCCGATCGCAATCCAGTGATAGGGGATTATAGAACAAAGTTGAAGAGAATACAAACTCGATGACCTCTAAAATACAATATCAATAAACTCAAAGATAATACCATACGAAATCAAGTATCACAAGTTCTTAATGAGAAGTGCACACAGATAAGGGAAGAGTGTGATAGCACGGATCAGCGAATTGAGGCCTTAAACAAAACCGTGGAAAGTGTCAAGAGGGAACTGCTTAAAAGTGATAATGAGAACAAAAAATCGTGGATGACAAAAGAAATTATGCAACTTATTGAAGAAAGCAGAAAACATGAGAATAATGCCACAGTGTACCAAAAACTCAATAGAATAGTACAAAGAAAGATAATCAGAAGAAAGAATGTCAGGAAATTAAAGAACTACAAGGTAAATATGATGAGTTTAACGTACACAGAAAAATTAAAGTAATAACAGGAATATATTAGAAAAAACCGTAGGCAAACTAACCAACGAAAACGGAGAAATGATTGTAGACCGAAAATACATCAAAAAAACATGGGAGAAACATATAGAGAATTTATTTCACGATAGAGAGACTCGCCAATCTCTCAAGTAGAAACTGGCCTCAAAATACTAAATGATGCAACTGCGGCCGCTATTACATTACATTACATTATATTCTTTATTTTTCATAAGACATTATTACAATGAATGAAATGCATCAATTAAAAATAAACACTAAGTCAATAAACTCAAAACAAATAGATATAAGATATGTATATGTATATGTATATATAATAAGATATGTCAGACAAATATTTGCTACATACATCACACACATCCTTGAAAGAAGGAAAAGCTCCAGGGCCAGATGGCATACAATCAAAATGTCTTAAACTCCTTGATGACAAATCTGTACAAATGATAACTGACGTTTTCCATGATATTTACAATACGGGATATATCCCAATATTGAGAATTGCTTGTCTCCGATTTCGTAACGTTACCGAAGAAACGGGGAGCCAAAACATGTGGGGACTATCAGATTAATCAGCTTGATGAACCACTTGTTGAAGCTGTTTCTTAAGATAATTCACCGAAGAATCTACAGAATATGTGACGAGAAAGTAGCGGATACACAATTTGGCTTCATGAAGGGAGTTGGTACAAGGGATGCTCTGTTTAGTTTGCAAGCCGGGGTCAGCAATTCCGCGACGTGAGTTGTAACGTTTTCGCTTGCTTTATTGATTACGAGAACGCGTTCGATACCGTACAGCACGGAAAGATGATGCAAGTGCTGAGGAACACTGGATTGGATGACAAGGATATTACTGACTTATACTGGAATCAAACAGCCAACATAAAGCTCAATACACAGGAATATTGTAATGTCATTGCTATATACCGTGGAGTTAGACAGGGTTGTATTCTCTTTCTTCTGATTGGTCGGTATAAACAAGTGCTTTTATTATTGATTAAAACCATAAAGACGATTGTGGTATCTTAATGAACCACTTTTAATGGACAGTATAATATAGGGTGGTGAGATAAATTGAAACATGTATTCGGTATTGATATAATTTAATAATGCAGGTGTAAATTGCATTTAAATGTGATAGATATAAATGAACAGTGTTTTCTATGTTACATAGAAATTATAATAGACAGTTCATAGAATAGTTGCAGGCATTCGTCTTCGTCCATTCAAACATAACACTAATATTACAAAAGGTTTCTTAAAATTAGAAATGTCTAGTGAAGAGTCTTGATTGTTTGATTTAAAAATGAGTTTTTATCTTTCTTATTTTAATACTTCGTTCTCCAACTTAGCAACTTTCACACATCATACCTTTTCACTTTGACTACTTTACCTGCCTTGCTTTACAGGAATTCGACTAGGAATGTCAGTCCGCCTTCCGCCATTTTATGTTCCAATTTCCAAAGAGGATGCTATCGTTTCTGACTTCGAAGAATTGCTTAAAAAAGCCCAAAAGGAGGTCTTTGTCCAACCTTGGACAAAGATAACTGAGGTGCACGAAATATTCTCTAATATTTGTGCATACAAGAGAAATCGCCCAAAAAGGAATTTGACCTTTTGGCGCGAAGAGGCACTTGCTGGAGCGTGGTGAGGATACCGATCCAGCAACGTAGAGTGTTAGCAAAGCACTGACTAGAATTTGTCTTCGAGCTGGTCGCCTCCTGGCGCCAGACCAAATAAAAAGTGGGGGGTTGGCGCTTTGCCGAATTCATTGGAGATTAAAAGGGTAGAAACGGTTTTCATCTTTCATTTGACAGACTGATTGTTCACAATGCTGACGGAGACAAAAATACAATAACTTGAAAACTATTACAAACGTTTTCCTTTACTAGTGAAAGTTGGCTCTATTGTAATCTGTTATACTGACAGTGCTTGGTTTACAGGTTCGAACTAAGGGATCGTCCGTCTAGGGTTGGACGAAGGGGTTTTGAAAAACTGGCATATGCCGATTTAAATGTACAAATTGGATTGTACCCGGGGTCAAATAAATCTATTTTGAGTCTAATTATGGCTCATTCATTCTACATACATACAGGATGTTATTACCACACTATACGGTGAAAAACGATAGTTTCTACACGTGTTGGGGTGTTTCCCCAACACTGATATTCAACTTATACTAGGAGGAAATATTTACAAAGGCCTTCGAAAATACCGACCATTGAATAATATTCGATACGCAGACGACACTGTAGTAGGTATTGCAAACAGTCTAACTTGCAAGAGTTGATGAACAGGATAAACGATGCCAGTGAACAATATGGTCAAGAAATGAACACAAGTAAAACCAAGTTCATGATAATAAGTAAGCAGGACATCCGAAATTGTCACCTCAGAGAGAGTACAGTAGAAAGAGTGTCCAAATTCACTTATTTGGGAACGATAATTAATGAGCAATGGGGCCACTCTCAAGAAATTAAATGCAGAATAGGAAAAGCAAGACAAACCTTTATCAAAATGTCAAAACTTTTTAAAAGCCACAATTTGGACCTAAACATCAAAGTCAAAATCCTTCGATGTTACGTTTTCTCGACACTCTTCTACGGAGTAGAGTCATGGACATTGACAGAGGCGACCCAAAAAAGACTTGAAACATTTGAAATGTGAGTATACAGGAGACGTCTGAGGATCTCGTGGGTGGACAGGCCTGTCTAATGAATCAGCACTGGAAAGTATGAACAAAGGAAGGGAAGTGATAAACACTACAAAAAGAAGAAAACTTGAATATCTGGGATATATAATGCGAAATGAAAACAAATACCAGCTCCTTAAAGAAATTCTCCAGGGAAGGGTTTATGGCAAGAGAGGACCCCGAAGGCGTTGGATATAATGGCTGGAGAACTGAAGAACATGATTTTCCAAAACAACCACTGAATTACTCAAAGCAGCCGTAAACAAGCTCATTATTCGGAACGAATAGGCACTTGAAGAAGAAGAAGTGCCATTTTATCAAAGCCCGAATAACTTTATTCCTAGAATATTTACTATGGTTACAATTGTATTAACAATCGTTCTCATAGGAAATATTTGAAGAATAAAGTTATCCATACTTTAAGAAACTGGGTATAAGAGATCGAAATTAAACACTACTATACCCACACCAGGTACATACATATCTTATAAAACGACAATCTGATCCTAAAAACAAAGTTCAGGTTCAAGCTCCTTAAATTTCAGGCTACCAAATATTGAAATTTGGCTATTTAAATTTGATTTATATAAAAGAAATGTTGCACATGAATTTCGTTATTGTGGATGAAACTATGCAGTAAAACTACCTCGTATTATGTTTGGAACTCTTGACTGCGACTCAGGATCGTTCAGAATAAACATGCAAAGTAAAGAAATTTACAGGCACAGATGAATCCATCTGGATGTATATTGTTTTGCAATCCTGATATAATGGTTAACAATTATTAATTTTATTTTGAAACTTGCTTCAGAAACATATTGCTAACGTATGGATTTGCAATCAAATAAACCTCTTTTCCATAACATAATATTACCAACATTTGAACAATTTTGGCATTAATACAATGCAATTTGATATTCCACAGATTATTTCATAATAGGATTGAGCATGGAAACCGCAAATTAAGCGGTTAGCAATTTATAAAGCCCATTAGAATGACCATGATATCTATTAATTTTATCGAGTAAATTTAACTCTTGATAATTTAAACACCCTTTTGCAGAATTAAACAATCATAATAATTCTGGTTTAATTCGCTCAAATGCTGACTTTTGATTGATGTTGAAATTCTTTGTTTGTATAGCTGAATCACTTCTACACATGTATTTGTGATAGATATTGTTTATACAGCTTTAGGGTCGCTCCTTTTAAAATCGAATTATCATAGCTTGATTGGTACGCTAAAACTAAAACAATAAAAAAATCGAAAATATAATATATAAAATTAATTGTCAATTCAAGCGGAACTAAAAAACACTATATATACTTGAATGTCATGTCATTGTTTTTTTTTTAGAAGACAGCTGCTTGAGTCTTTCCTGTGTTAAACTGGACATTTTTTTCTTCACCCCATTCCAAACGGTACATCACTTTTACTGGTTTCTATTAAAATTTCTGGCTTAACTCTGTTGTTTCAAGAATTAGTTAAAAAATATCGATTTCTACAAAGAGAATAAATTATATTTTTGGGAATATTTTGCGCTAAACATATATTATTTATATAATATTAACATTCCCTATCATCAGGTAAACATAACGTATTGTCACGGCTAGCAACCATCCGAATGTTTTTGTGCGGCCTTGCCGCGTCTACATATGAGTCATCGACGGTCGCGAAGATTCAGGAACTGTAAAATTCTCTAGATGCCCTGGTTGAGAATCATATAGAGTGGCCTCGCTTCTTCCCGAGTATTCGTGATAGATTTTTGATTGTATATAAATAGCGGATAGCGCCGAGTTGCAGTTAGTTAAGCCTTGAGTGTTGAATCGTAAAGAGCTATTAGTCGTAAAGTTATAAGAGTAGTTTAGTGTGTTTAATAGCATACAGTGATTAAGAATAAAGACAGTATTATTGTTAAATAGTAAAAGTTGTTATTTCGTTCAGAACTCACGGGAAAAACGGAACATTTGGTGTCAGAAGTTGGATTGTGAAGGGACCGGACTTGTGAAGTATTTTTTGAGCAAAGAAGAGGGTACAAACAAGTACGTTAACGAGACCGTTTTGATTGATGGATTCTGTGAACATTTCATAACTTGCTATGGTCAATGCGAGGCAACGAACGGCAGAAATGGAGCAAATAAATAAAATGTTGGCCGATTTCAAGGAAAATCTGAATGCTGAGAGGCAAACAGAACAGGACCGGCTTCAGAAAATTTTACAGGACCAAGAAAATAAAAAGCAAGCGGATCGGGAAAAAGATGAACGTAAAAGATAAACAGAACAGGACCGGCTTCAGAAAATCTTTCAAGACCAAGGAGATAAAAGACAAATAGAACAGGACCGGCTTCAGAAAATTTTTCAAAATCAAGAAGATAAAAGGCAAGCAGAACGGGAAGAGGATGAACGTAGAAGGCATGCAGAACAGGACCAGCTTCAGAAATGGATGCTGGATGCAATTGTTGGCGAGCAAGGAAAATTGCAGAAAATATTGAACGGGCAAAATAAGAAATTTGAAAAAGAAGTAAACAATATACAAAAAGAAGTTGGAACTGTACGAAAAGAAGTTGGAAATGTGCAAAAAGAAGTAGGGGACATACAGAATGAAATGAAGAATTTACAAGCAGAAGTTACAAGACTAAAAAATCAAGGACCCATCGAGAGGGTATTCGCCACAAGACAGCATATCAGACCTCCAACGTATGACGGTTAAACATCCTGGACAATGTACAGAAGACAATTTGAAGCAGCTACTGTTACCAACGGTTGGAATAACGAAGAAATGGCCACGTCACTAGTGGTAGCGCTTCGTGGATCTTCAGCTTCAGACCATTCCCATCAGCCAACAGGGGAAATATGACATACTTGTAGCTGCCCTGAAGAGACGATTTGGCGACCTGCTCTATCAGGCACAAGTAAAGTCTCGACATCAGAAGCGTGTTGAAAACCTGCAAGAGTTTGAGGCAGACATTAGACTTCTCATTCAATTGGCCTAACCGGGAGCAACAGAAGAATTTCAAGAGGAACTTGCTGCCCAATATTTCGTGGATGGTATCAGGGATCCAGAAACTCAGAAAATGCTACGTCTAGCCAAATTTGATGACAGCCGTGAAATTTTGGGTAGAGCCCTAGAAATCGAGGCGGCCTGTAACATCTCTAAGCCAGCAATCGGGGACGTATCCATGTAGGAAGAAAAGCTGGTGAACAGTTGTAAACTAACTGAGATGGACGGTATTTTGAAGAAATTAACCGAAGTTCTTCAGGCCACGGAGAGAATTCGGGAGCCACTAGAAGTTAGGCCATATAAGCGTAATTCTATAAATCAGTGCTATATATGTGGCAAGACTGAGCATTTCAAAAGGGACTGTCGAGTATAGATATTCCGACAGCCACTAGAAGTTAGACCATATAACCGATATTATTTGGACTGTCGAGTACAAAGATGCCGGGAGCCACTAGAAGATAGGCCACGTAACCGAAATGTTTCAAATCAGTGCTATATATGTGGCAGGACTGGGCATTTCAAGAGAGACTGTCGAGTACAACTACGATCTACATCTCCATCCAGAAACGCTAGCAGTTCAAAGTCAAGTCAGGAAGGGTTAAAACAGTAATATAACAGGGAAGGAAGTTAGCATAATAATACAGATGCTTTATCCAGAAAGTCATGCGAGGATAATTATTATAAACATTGCCAAAGAATAGACCAACGCGAATGAATCACTTCCATTAGGTAAACCAAGTTTAAAGTTGATCAGCAGTGGACCACAGAGCAACTAATAACGATCAGCTTGAGGATAGTGAAATAGCACTACTGCTAAAAGCTAAAGAAGAACGTCAACCAAGGCCATGCTGGAGAGATATTTCAACTAAGGGATCTACTTTTAAATCTCCGTGGGCTCAGTGGGACTCTCTGGTAGTTGAAAATTGACTCCTTAAACGAGCCTGGAAAAGCGCCGATAGGAAAGTAGTGAAGACACAGTTAGTGGTACCAAGGAAGATGGTATCGGAAGTCCTGGAAGAAGTACATAATGAAAAGTTTGGTGCTCATCTCGGAGTTAACAGAACGATTGACAAGATCCCCGACAGATTTTACTGGGTCAACTACTGCTAGGATGTGAAATCATGGTGCAGGCGGTGTTCAACCTGTGCCTCAAGTCAAGGACCCCCCAAGACAAGATCTAGTGGGAAGATGAAACAGAATTATGTGGGACTATCGTTTGAACGTTTCGCCAGTGACCGAATGAAGGGTCGATATGATCGCCGAGCTAACTTTACGGGATTTCAGATGAACGATAAAGTCTGGTTATAAAATCCGCAAAGGACCAAAGGAAGATCTTCCAAGCTAACGCAAGTATGGGAAGGACCCTATACAGTCATCAAAAGAATTAATGACATAGTGTATAGAATTCAACGTAGCCCCAGAAGCAAATTGAAAGTTGCCCACCTCGACAGGCTCAAAGCATATCACGGACAGGAAGTAGCTGTTCGGGACGATTAGGTTTGAGAGGGAGGCAATGTCACGGCTAGCAGCCATCCGAATGTTTTTGTGCTACCCTATAGAACTGGCCTTGCCGCGTCTACATATGAGTCGTCGCCGGGCGCGAAGATTCAGGAACTGTGGAATTCTCTAGATGCCCTGCTCGAAAATCATATAGAGTGGCCTCGCTTCTTCCCGAGTATTCGTGATAGATTTTAGATTGTATATAAATAGCGGATAGCGCCGAGTTGCAGTTAGTTAAGCCTTGAGTGTTGAATCGTAAAGAGCTATTAGTCGTAAAGTTATAAGAGTAGTTTAGTGTGTTTAATAGTATACAGTGATTAAGAATAAAGAGAGTATTATTGTTAAATAGTAAAAGTTGTGATTTCGTTCAGAACTCACGGGAAGAACGGAACATTTGGTGTCAGAAGTTGGATTGTGAAGGGATCGGACTTGTGAAATATTTTTTGAGCAAAGAAGAGGGTACAAACAAGTACGTTAACGAGACCGTTTTGATTGGTAGATTCTGTGAACATTTCATAACTTGCTATGGTCAATACGAGGCAACGAACGGCAGAAATGGAGCTAATAAATAAAATGTTGGCCGATTTCAATGAAAATCTGAATGCTGAGAGGCAAACAGAACAGGACCAGCTTCAGAAAATTTTACAGGACCAAGAAGACAAAAAGCAAGCGGTTCGGGAAAAATATGAACGTAAAAGATAAAGAGAACAGGACCGGCTTCAGAAAATCTTTCAAGACCAAGGAGATAAAAGACAAATAGAACAGGACCGGCTTCAGAAAATTTTTCAAAATCAAGAAGATAAAAGGCAAGCAGAACGGGAAGAGGATGAACGTAGAAGGCAAGCAGAACAGGACCAGCTTCAGAAATGGATGCTGGATGCAATTGTTGGCGAGCAAGGAAAATTGCAGAAAATATTGAACGGGCAAAATAAGAAATTTGAAAAAGAAGTAAACAATATACAAAAAGAAGTTGGAACTGTACGAAAAGAAGTTGGAAATGTGCAAAAAGAAGCAGGGGACATACAGAATGAAATGAAGAATTTACAAGCAGAAGTTACAAGACTGAAAAATCAAGGACCCATCGAGAGGGTATTCGCCACAAGACAGCATATCAGACCTCCAACGTATGACGTTCAAACATCTTGGATAATGTACAGAAGACAATTTGAAGCCGCTACTGTTACCAACGGTTGGAATAACGAAGAAATGGCCACGTCACTAGTGGTAGCGCTTCGTGGATCTTCAACTTCAGACCATTCCCATCAGCCAACAGGGGAAATATGACATACTTGTAGCTGCCCTGAAGAGACGATTTGGCGACCAACTTAGAAGACAGCTCTCTCAGGCACAAGTAAAGTCTCGACATCAGAAGCCTGTTGAAAACCTGCAAGAGTTTGATGCAGACATTAGACTTCTCATTCAATTGGCGTACCCGGGAGCAACAGAAGAATTTCAAAAGGAACTTGCTGCCCAATATTTCGTGGATGGTATCAGGGATCCAGAAACTCAGAAAATGCTACGTCTAGCCAAATTTGATGACAGCCGTGAAGTTTTGGGTAGAGCCCTAGAAATCGAGGCGGCCTGTAACATCTCTAAGCCAGCAATCGGGGACGTATCCATGTAGGAAGAAAAGCTGGCGAACAGTTGTAAACTAACTGAGATGGACGGTATTTTGAAGAAATTAACCGAAGTTCTTCAGGCCACGGAGAGAATCCGGGAGCCACTAGAAGTTAGGCCATATAAGCGTAATGCTATAAATCAGTGCTATATATGTGGCAAGACCGAGCATTTCAAAAGGGACTGTCGAGTATAGATATTCCGGGAGCCACTAGAAGTTAGAGCATATAACCGAAATTATTTGGACTGTCGAGTACAAAGATGCCGGGAGCCACTAGAAGATAGGCCACGTAACCGAAATGTTTCAAATCAGTGCTATATATGTGGCAGGACTGGGCATTTCAAGAGAGACTGTCGAGTACAACTACGATCTACATCTCCATCCAGAGACGCTAGCAGTTCAAAGTCAAGTCAGGAAGGGTTAAAACAGTAATATAACTTTAAGGCTAAGCACAGGGAAGGAAGTTAGCATAATAATACAGATGCTTTATCCAGAAAGTCATGCGAGGATAATTATTATAAACATTGCCAAAGAATAGACCAACGCGAATGAATCACTTCCATTAGGTAAACCAAGTTTAAAGTTGATCAGCAGTGGACCACAGAGCAACTAAAGAACGATCAGCTTGAGAATAGTGAAATAGCACTACTGCTAAAAGCTAAAGAAGAACGTCAACCAAGGCCAAGCTGGAGAGATATTTCAACTAAGGGATCTACTTTTAAATCTCTGTGGGCTCAGTTGGACTCTCTGGTAGTTGAAAATGGACTCCTTAAACGAGCCTGGAAAAGCGCCGATGGGAAAGTAGTGAAGACACAGTTAGTGGTACCAAGGAAGATGGTATCGGAAGTCCTGGAAGAAGTACATAATGAAAAGTTTGGTGCTCATCTCGGAGTTAACAGAACGATTGACAAGATTCCCGACAGATTTTAGTGGGTCAACTACTGCCAGGATGTGAAATCATGGTGCAGGCGGTGTTCAACCTGTGCCTCAAGTCAAGGATCCCCCAAGACAAGATCTAGTGGGAAGATGAAACAGGATTATGTGGGACTATCGTTTGAACGTCTCGCCAGTGACCGAATGAAGGGTCGATATGATCTCCGAGCTAACTTTACGGGATTTCAGATGAACGATAAAGTCTGGTTATATAATCCGCAAAGGACCAAAGGAAGATCTTCCAAGCCAACGCCAGTATGGGAAGGACCCTATACAGTCATCAAAAGAATTAATGACATAGTGTATAGAATTCAACGTAGCCCCAGAAGCAAATTGAAAGTTGCCCACCTCGACAGGCTCAAAGTATATCACGGACATGAAGTAGCTGATCGGGACGATTAGGTTTAAGAGGGAGGCAATGTCACGGCTAGCAGCCATCCGAATGTTTTTGTGCTACCCTATAGAACTGGCCTTGCCGCGTCTACATATGAGTCGTCGCCGGGCGCGAAGATTCAGGAACTGTGGAATTCTCTAGATGCCCTGCTCGAAAATCATATAGAGTGGCCTCGCTTCTTCCCGAGTATTCGTGATAGGTTTTAGATTGTATATAAATAGCGGATAGCGCCGAGTTGCAGTTAGTTAAGCCTTGAGTGTTGAATTGTAAAGAGCTATTAGTCGTAAAGTTATAAGAGTAGAGTGTGTTTAATGGTATACAGTGATTAAGAATAAAGAGAGTATTATTGTAAAATAGTAAAAGTTGTGATTTCGTTCAGAACCCACGGAGAAACGTAACAGTATAATCATTCTCTGGGTCATCAGATTTACTCGTTAATTTCAATAATTTATTTTTTGAAAAAAGAAAAGTTGGAATAAATTTCGCATACAAACAAATGATAAAGGAAGTGATTTTAGTTTGGTGTTACCCAGTAAACAATGCTGAAATCACAGTTAGTAAACTTTGTTCGCCAAAAGAACCATTTTCATACTAATATTTTTAAAGAAATTAAAATCAGTTTTAAAGTAGACCAATGCCCCGTGGTTACTTTTTGCGAATTTAGGAACAGATGATTAGTAGTAATAAGGTTTTAACAGTTAGTTTCAGTTTCTTCTTATGGACATTCGTACTGTATATTTTTCTAATAGCGATGTGCTCAGATGATGAAAGCACTTGAGCAAGTGCTCGCCCTTGGTCTTTTTCATTAGCCACGTTTTCGTTGCTTTTAGTGATTGAACTTATGAAATCTAACATTTTTTCAGAAGCAATGTTTTTCTCTTGCTGGTCTAGGCAATTTGGTAATACTGTATTTTTTCCACTTGTAGTGATATGGGAGCAGAAGAAATAGGATTCTCATTGGGAACACCTTGGAAAATCAGCGTCATATCTACTGGATGGTACGGTATCATCTTACAAGCAAATATTGGTTGGGTTGTTTTGAAAAAAATTAATAAACGTAAGATCTCTCTATCTAAGAGCAACTCAATAAATAAACAACATTAAAATGTTGATGAAAATAATGAGTTTAGAACTTCCTTAAAAACAATTATCTTTCGTCAAAAGACTTCTAGACAGTTTGTAACCTGAAAATGAGAATAGTTAAGGTGTACAAGGTCTATATTTTCTTATAATAAATTAACAAACTTCATTTTGTCTGACACTTGCAGTGGTGGCCCTATTATCATCTTTATATATAAAAAGCATAGCCTGGTATAGCATCCTGAGAATAGGGAATAATTCCAGTAGCTCGAAAACCGCATATTGCATTTCTTGCCACACATAATTTTGCCCAGGCTTCTGTCAATAACTGATGAAACTGGACCCTTCCAATTCTTCTGCTGGGATTTGATTTTATAAATATAGCTGCATAATAATATGTGTTAAGTGCTCTAAATACCAAGAGGCTGTAAATAGTCGATGGTGTGAGGTAAAAGGTATAACAAAACTATTCCATTTTCTCCGCAAATTCAAGCATCTCGTGAATATTGCAATAAGACGTGTGTCGATCTAGAATTAGAAACTTCCCTAAAAAAAATATATGTGTTTACGCAGACAGACTTTTGAGACATGCCAGCAACAGAGCCCGGTGGCATACCCATAAGAAATCATCTTTAAGGATTTTCCCTTTAAAAATACGATAAAGCTGCCTTCATCATTACAACAAGCTATTAGACTAATTGACTTGCCTTTTTCCCCTGACGTAAATTTGTTAACACTCTGCTGCTTTTGACTGATATAACTTGTCCTAATCCAAGGGCGTACCCAGCGAAGGGTAGGGTGCACTGCTGCCCCCCCTAGACCCTAGAATAGAATGTGGTTATTATTAAGTAATAAAAAGAAGAGAAGAACTATTGTGCTTTTTTATTGGTCTGCCCCCTCCTAGTTCAGATCCTGGGTACGCTCTTGTCCTAGTCTATTATTGAGCTGCAAGCCACTTTGGGCCACATTAAAAATATTAGATTGGGTTTATCATAGAGCTGATTATCATTGACTCTAATAGTTTCCAGCCATTCGAAGTAGTTTTTAAAGTATCGTGACATAATGCAATTGAACGATTTACCGAAACACCTTCAGCAAATTTTATGCTTAGATTTGAATAGCGGCGGTCGTATCCTGCCATTTTGGTGGTTGGGTTAAAACAAACGGTGCTTTAACTATAGTTGTTCCGCAAGAGCAAACGCCGTATGCTGCACATCATTCTGTCTTGGGACAAAACCAATATTTGCAGCTTTTTGACATGTGCTGCTAACTTCGTTTCATTTTCTTCTTCTAAGGTGGGCGAAGACTCAATGACCATGTTTTTTAGTTTTACGGATTTCTTTCGTCTAATTATCGTAGCCATAGCGATATTAAAGTGCTCGGCTGCGGCATTGACCCACATTGTTTTTTTGCCTATAGCATCTATTGCATTTTTAAGGTTGTCTTTGGTCCATGTAACCCTTTATGAGCTCAGCTTCCGTTGGTTCCGGTTAAACTGTCCCAATTTACTCTGGCCCATCTATTTCAAATTTGAAGGACAGATGGACAAAAGATCCAGTTGCTAATAGACTTTTACATGATTAGAGTAAATCATGTAAGAATGAATATCGTGCAATGCATTTTTAATGAGGCTTCGCATTACAATACATACATTTAGGCAGAACCACTACTTCAAAATATCGTTAATGTACCCACGAAAAATTAACAAATTTAATTAATGACGTAATCGCCCATCCTGAAAATATGCCACGCTTTCTATTTCAGGGTGCCACATACCTTCTGTCAAAGGACCCGGAAAACACGGAGGATCCATCCAAGTACCGACCAATCACGTGTCTCCTAACAATGTACAAAGTGATAACAACCTGTTTAGCGCATCGGCTATATGCCCACTGTGAGCGAAACAAGATCATAGCTGACCAACAGAAAGGATGCGTTAAGGGTTCAATGGGGTGCAAAGAGCAACTCATAATCGACTCTGTCATCTGTAACCAGGCATGTTCTAAACGTAGGAATCTGTACATGGCTTACATCGATTATAGAAAGGCTTACGACTCTGTGCCTCATGAGTGGCTACTAAAGATTCTTCAAATATATAAGACTGATGCTAACATTATTAACTTTTTAGGGCATGCCATGACATCTTGACAAACGAAAATATATCTTAAGCATTACCACCGAAAACATACCAATAAAAACAGGTATATTTCAAGGAGACGCTCTCAGCCCGCTATGGTTCTGTATTGCGATGAACCCTCTATCCCACCATCTGAATTTTACTTCCTATGGATATAATATCAAAAACAACAACGACGCAGGAGAGAAAGTCGCCCTTACTATCATACAAGAACAACTGGCAAAGTAAAAAACTTCATGGCCCTTTTTATGCAAGTCTTCACCAGGAAGATATAGACACCCAAGCATCAAAAACTGTACTTACCGCTGGTTACCTCTACCCAGAAACTGAGGGTTTCTTGTTCGCCATTCAGGATCAAGTCGTGCCTACTAGGAGTACTATCGAAAGTACATATTAAAAGAACAGATGCCATCCACCAAATACCGATTGTGCGCTAAAGATGAGGAATCCATCATACACCTTCTCTCAGCATGTGGTTATATCGCTCCAAAATCGTACCTAGACAGAAACAATAATGTCGGTAAAGTCATCCACCAAGGTAAGGTGTAAGCAAAAAATATGAGCTTACTAAAATTAATAAAAAATATTATAACTACCTGCCTAGCCAAGTGCTGAAAAACCAAGCTATCAAAATTATATTGGGACCTACCTATCATAACGGACCGCACTGTAGGACATAACCGGCCAGACATTGTATTGACATTTCGATATCACTGGACGAGAACATAGGCAGATACTACAAAGAAAAAGTTAGCAAATACGAAAATTTGGCAAAAATGAAAAGGATATGGAAATTAGGAATCCCGGTCAGAAAATCCCAGTCAATATATCCCAATCATTAATATCCCATGCCAAAATATCCCATACAAAAAAAATCCCATGGCAAAAATACCACTCTACAAAAAAATTCAACTACCCCAACTAACCCAAACTAACCACCACCAGGGCTTCGCCCCTGGACCCCATTCGGGCTTCGCCCTGAAACCCTACCGGGGCTTCACCAATTTACGTGAATGTGGAACGCTTCACGTGTAATGAAGGATACGTGTAATTGAAGAAACCTACACAATATATTTGTAATTGGGATGTTTTTGTAGCGGGTTATTTTTGTTAGGGTACCTATTTTTTATTTTGGGGTATTTTGGCTGGGCTAAAAACAAAACTAACTGGGATATTTTCTTCTGGGATTTTCTGACCAGCCACCGGAAATTAGAAAGGTGGACATCATACCTATAATAATCTCAGCGAATGATTTAGTTCATAAATACTTACCTAGAAATCTGGAGACACTGGGACTTCATATATCTTATTACTATAAAAATGCGTCATTCTGAGATCTGCGAGTATAGTCCGCAAGGCTCTGTCCAGGTAGATGACCTGAAAGCCTTGGCCCGTTAAGGGCCCGGCAAATCGTACCGATAATCGTGAGTTAAAAAATAATAAAATAAATAATAATAATAATAATAATAATAATAATAATAATAATAATAATAATA
>MU187141.1:53138-79012 GCA_016904865.1 Pissodes strobi
TAATAATAATAATAATAATAATAATAATAATAATAATAATAATAATATAATAATAATAATAATAATAATAATAATAATAATAAACACGTGTGCACTAAAACTTAAACGCCCTAGCTGTATACACATCCTAACGGATTTGGTTAAAAAGTAGTTTTTTTAAATATACCACTCAATTAACAAAAAGGGAAGGCCTAAATGAAAAATTACTAATTTTTGCTTAAGAGAAATCTCAGAAATCAAGTAATATACTAAGAAAATACATAGTAAAACCATACATACAACATACATCCCCCAATTTTGTTTGGAATTATTATTATATTACTATCACATCATTATCATTACATATCGTGAATCTATGAGATATTTTCATATTTTTCGTTCCGCCAGCTCGTGTGACGCGGCCAGCGGTGTGTCGCGGCCGCGGCCTTCAAGTTTTATTCCCGGCGCGCGTTAAGAAGTTTCACTTCAATAATAATAATAATAATAATAATAATAAATAAAATCGCCATTAATATTCAAACCTCCATTCAAACCTATCATTACTATTAAACTGGATATTTCAAATCTAGCGCTGAATTCGCCGTTTACCTTAAGCCCTATTGTAAGCAACGCCAATAGTATTATTGAAATCAATTATCCCTAAAGTTGCAAACTACCACCGAACGGAAAGGCTTTCCGAAATAGTTTCCACAGAATTTCCGAGGTAATGTACAAAGCCTGTTAGAGATTCTGAATTAATAACGATCGCAGAGAATAATGATCTGTCCGAAATTATAACACAGAAATAGCCAATGTCAGTTTGTTAAATGCTAAACTACTATGAATTTGCTTAAGAAAATGTACAATGGATATCAACAAGCCACATTATGAATCGTTTATAATGAAAAACGGTTTTGTATTATTAAGCAAATAGTTCTGTGGAAAAATTAATTCTAGTAAAAGTATATTTTGATCAAGAAACACAAGATCTTCATCAGAGTTGAGTCGTTCAGATAATCATATCACTAATAATTTTATTATTGGATTAGTAAGACCTGAATTCGACGGTCTTGAGCAGAGCAAAATTGGATCTTTAACTTATGAACTAAAATTTAGAAAAAAAAAATTTTCTGCGACGGGAAAAACGTTTGACATTTTATCTCTGTTGCCAGATAACAAAATATCCCTTGTTTAGCGTGCCGGGCAGTGTTGCCAGATGGGGCAATTTATCACAAATTGGGCGATTTTCAATACGCTCTGGCGACTCTAAATTTGCACAAATCGCAAGTCGCCAATTGGGCGATTTACACTAAACCGCAAGCGACTAACATTTGCCTGCAATTTGTGTTAGTTTTGTGTGAATATCCTTTATTTCAAGTTCATATAGGGCATGTGAACGCAGTTTTATAGGGAATTTTGCGGTCGGTTTATGAACACTCGATTCGATACCAATACTAATAGAATTCGCCTATCCTATCGTGTAAATTGGAACGAAATTTTTGATGGGAAAATTCCTGATGACTATGAGGTTTTGGCAGAAACTTATAACAAAAAAAATGCTGCAGGAGATTTATTGTTTGAAGATCTTAGCTTGTTTGCTTTTGTAATGCTTAGTTTACCTAGTTCAAATGCTGTGGTTGAGAGGGTTTTTTTAATAATGAACATTGTAAAATCCAAACTGAGAAACAAAATTATGTTACAAATGTTAAATTCTATTTTATTTATAAAATATCATTTATTTGTTAATAATTTATGTTGTCGGACATTTGAGCCAAGTGCTGATATGGTGTCCAGATTTACTTCAAAGATGTATGTCGATCAAACTCCTGAAAATTTGTTAGAATTAGAACTTGAGCATGCTGGAGAAATCCTACAAATTTTAGGTTAGAAATCAGGATATCAGGAATTCTCCCAACGTTATAATTTGTTTTTCCTAGTGAATATCGTTTAATTTTCAGTTTATATTTTTTATTTCACTTTTCCTACGTATATTGCAATAAGATTCACGGTTAAAAAAATCTGGCGACTTTTCTTTTCATTTGGCGACATTTGGCGTCTCATATGGCGACTAGAAAAAAAAATCTGGCAACACTGGTGCCGGGGGCTAAACAAGGCGTGTCCTCACGAATAGAACATACAGTGGTAGATTAAAGGAAGCATTGAGACCTCGTCATTGTACTAATCGCGACGCGGCTCTTCTCTGAGAAGTTATTCTTTTAAAAAACGCGCTACATTCTAAACTATTCGTGACAATATGCGCAAAGCGGTTAGCTTTGGGTAAATTTTGCAATTCATTTTCAGATTTAATGAAGGATGAAATAAATATTGCGCCCATTAAACCGAATTCTGATTCGCGTTATCAGCATGCATCGCCCGAGCCATATTTACATTATTTTTCTTGATCTGGAGCCTGTGCAAGTTTGAAATAGTTAGAAACGTTTTATGTCAATGTGAACAATTCTGACATGGTTACAGGTGTGTAAGTTATTATTATAATGAGTCTGAATTTTATAAAATGTAAAAAACCTTATATATATTATATCATCTTCGCACACACACCGCTCGTCTAGCGCCATAGGATCTCCCTTTAGTGTGTGTACCACTACCATAAAAAAATACATATGCACACATAAATTAATACATTTTTCACATCATTAGACATAATAATAAATAATATATGAGATCCTGATTTTTATTTACGTATCATATTATGTACAGTTCATAAATTCAAATTTATTTCTGCTACATCTGCTATGTAATCAAAATGATTTATTAAATAAAAAATGTAAAGTAATAGCATAACATTTGCTTTAATTTCCCTATGTCCTCTTTTATAGGACCCTCCCTCATAAACTACCATTATATGATCAGGTACTTGCTATTGTTCCCGTGGGTTCTTTCTTTTACTATTTTAAACTAATACTCTCTTTATTCTCTACCACAGTATACAATTAAACACACTAAACTACTCTTTTAACTTTACAACTAATAGCTCTTTACAATTCAACACTCAATGATTAACTAACTCAACATGCTTTCTGCCTGCTACTTATATACATCCTACAATCTATCACGAATACTCCGGAAGAAGCGAGGCCACTCTATATGATTCTCGACCAGGGAATCGAGATAATTCCACAGTTCCTGAATCTTCGCGGCCGGCGATGACTCATACGTAGACGCAACAAGGCGGCGTTCTATAGGATAGCACAAAAACATTCAGATGGTTGCTAGCTACTTCATGTCCATGATATGCTTTCAGCCTGTCGAGGTAGACAACTTTCAGTTTGCTTCTGTGGCTACGTTGAATTCTATACACTACGTCATTAATTCTTTTGATGACTGTATAGGGCCCTTCCCATACTGGCGTTAGCTTGGGAGATCTGCCTTTCTCCCTTTGCGGATTATATAGCTAAACTTTATCGTTCGTCTGAAATCCCATAGAATTAGCTTTGAGATCATATCGTGTCTTCATTCGATCACTGGCTTTCTCCGTGTTTTCCCTGACTAATTCATGGATGTATAGTAACTTTTCCTTAAGGGAGTTCGCGTAGTCTTGAATTTCCATATCCTGGTTGTCTGGCGTTCCGAATAATAGGTCACAGGGTAAACGGAGTTCTCTTCCAAATAAAACCATGGCTGGTGTTAGTCCTGTCGTGTCATGGACTGCTGATCGATAGGTCATCAAAAATAGTGGTATGTGTTGGTCTCAATCCTCCTGATGTTCATCTACGTCCTTTGACAAATGTTCTTCAATGGTCTTTTTAAACCTCTCAACCATGTCGTCTGATTGTGGATGTAAGGCGGTAGTCCGTGTTTTATGGATGTTGAGTGAATCACAGACCTTCTGGAAAACCTTGGATTCGAAGTTGCGTCCTTGATCTAAGTGCAGCTCTAACGGAACACCAAATCTACTGAATACGTCAGCTACGTCAATGGCGATACGTTCAAACGGTAGGCCCACATTATACTGTTTAATTTTTCCCCTAGATCTTGTTTTGGGTCCTTGACTTGCGGCACAGGTTCAGCACTGCCGACACCACGATTTCCCGTACCACGATCCCCATTACCATTTTATCATCAAGATAGACCAGGCATGTCTTCCAAGTGAGGCCTCGTAGAACAACTTCCATAAGATGCTCAAAAGTAGCGGGGGCATTGCATAGTCCGAAGGGCATAACTTTAAACTGATATAAACCACTTCTGGTAGAGAAGGCAGTCTTTATCCTGTTCGTCACTGCCTACTTGCCAGTTGCCGCTCTTTACATCGAGTGTCGAGTACCAATGAGAACCTGCTAGTGTCGTCAACGTGTCGTCAATTCTGGGAAGTGGATAGCTGTCCTTGGTGACGTCATTGAGCCTTCTGTAGTCCACGCAGAATCTGGTAGTCCCATCCTCCTTGGTGACTAAGACAATAGGAGATGACCATGGACTTGATGACTTCAATAATTCCATCATCAAGCATTTTATCCACTAATGTGGTAAACCTCTTGCTGCTTCGTCACTGGTAACCTCCGAGAATGCTGCCGTATGGGGCGAGCACTCCCAGTGTCGATTTTATGTTTTATGATGTTCGTTCTTCCAGTATTGCTATTTTCCCTTTCAAAGGCTGTGATCTGCTCTTTGATAAATTGTGTAGCTTTCTTCAGTTCTTCGGAAGACAGATGATGTAACGACTTCTGGAAATGTTCTAGGACTTCTTTAGGTGATGTCGAGGGTGTTACTTCTGACCGCGTTTCGCAACCGGGTGCCCACTGCACCGCCTCGCAAGTGGCTATTACATCTCCTTTATTGATTTTGATGGAATTAGATGAAATATTTGTTATCCTTATCGGCATTTCGTCGTCAGTTTTGACTAGTGCTTTGCTTATGAGGTGTCTGCAAGGCAAATCGTTGTGTTGGGTAAGTCCTATGCAGCCTCCAAAATCCTTCTGCAATTTAACAAAAATTATCTGCTCGGTATTTCCGCTTATTTTGACAGTTCATGCCGCTACTACTTTAGTCGGTGTGCCATCATCTGTTTTAGTAACGATGAACTCTTCGGTGCCAAACTTCAGAAGATTAAGTTTATTGTCAAAAGAGAATCTATGTTGACCGGTGAAATCAATCCCCAAAATAAATTCGTCTTCTATGTCGGCTACTAACACTGTGTGGTGTAATTTAATTCGTCCCAGTTGAAGTTTAATATCCATTTCTCCAAGTACTTCAGCAGTCTCACCGGTAACCGTACGTAAAAAAACATTCTTCGATATGGGTAGTACTTCTACTCTATTTACTCTGTTGAACTTTATCAAAGATACCGCCGCAACAGTGTCAACAGTAATTGTAATGGCTATTCCGTTGATCTTTCCTTTAATAGTTAGACTGTCGGCGTTTTTTCCTAGACTTTTTATGGAGACGATCCTGGGAGTTTTACATTCTTTAGGCAACCCCCCGCCCGCAATGTTGACTAATTGAAGTTTTCCTGAGTTGAGTTTGAGGCCCTAGCGTCTCTGGATGGATATCTAGACCGTAGTTGTACTCGGCAGTCTCTTTTGAAATGCCCAGTCCTGCCACATCTATAGCACTGATTTGATGTATTTCGGTTACGTGGCCTATCTTCTATTGGTTCCCGGTATCTTCCCGTGGCCTGAAGAACTTTCGTTACTTTCTTCAAAATTTCGCCCATCCCAGTTAATTCACGGCTGTTTGCCGGCTTTTCTTCCTGTATGGATACGGCCCTGATTTTTGGCTTAGAGATGTTACAGGCCGCCTCGATTTCTAGCGCTCCACCCAAAGCGTCACTGCTGTTATCAAATTTGAATAGACGTAGCATCTTCTGAGTTTCTGGATCTCTGATACCATCCACGATATATTAGGCAGCAAGTTCCTCTTGAAATTCTTCTGTTGTTCCCTGATCGGCCAATTGAATGAGACATCTAACGTCTGCCTCAAACACTTGCAGGTTTTCACAAGGCTTCTGATGTCGAGACTTTACTTGTGCCTGATAGAGCTGTCTTCTATGTTGGTCGCCAAATCGTCTCTCCAGAGCAGCTACAAGTATGTCACCACTTATGACGCAGCCATTTCTTCGTTATTGCAACCGTTGGCAACAGCAGCAGCCTCAGATTGTCTTCTGTACATTGTCCAGGATGTTTGACCGTCATACGTGTGTGAGTCCTTGATTTTTTTGTTTGGTAACTTTTGCTTGTAGATTCTTCATTTCTTTCTGTACGTCTCCTACTTCTTTTTGTACATTTCCAACTTCATATTGTACAATTCCAACTTCTTTTTAAACAGTTTCAACTTCTTTTTGTACAGTTACTACTTCATTTTTGTATATTGTTTTTTTTTTAATTTCTCATTTTGCCTGTCCAATATTTTCTGTAATTTTCCTTGCTCGCCTACAATTACATCCAGCATCCATTTCTGAAGCTGTTCCTGTTCTGCTTGCCTTCTACGTTCATCCTCTTTGTTGCAAAATGCAGTAGAAATTATCCAACATTTACGTTCGGACTTAACCCACTAACATTATTTGCTGTACAATATCCATTGAGCAAACTTAGTTAAAATTTGTCAAGGCGGCAGATGTTTATCTGTTATCTTTATCTGATTTACATATACCTGCATCTCTATTTCTCCATTCCTCATCAGCCGACAGAATGTGTTCCTGTCGTAATACTGATGTTTAAATGTCACTTTTGTAATCATAGGATCGCCTAGTTTTTTAGATAGAAACAAATGAAAAAATAAATAATCTTCGTAGAGACGCCAGAGTGGCAGGTTGAAAATCCATTAAAAAAAGCTTTAATTTTAATTTTTCCAGTTATGTTGAATTGAGTTTAATTTAGCAATAATTATTAGCCATACTGGCATGTTTGTTAAAGTTGATTGATATTCAGCAATAAAATTAACTCTAGTTATACCGACGCATAGGGTTTCATTCGTCGGCAGGTCCTTCGAGGTATAGTATTTTAAATTTAAGTTAGGGCAGGAAAAACAAGTAAAGAGTGAAATTATACTTCTATAATTACCTTGCCCTAACATTTTGGTCCTTCGAGCCGGATAAATTGGGTTTGGATCTCTGGAGATATGGAATCATAGGATTAAAGGAGGAAAAAGAAGAAAACCATTGCAGCATCGGTGATTAAGGTCAGATATTTTTGATTTATTGTTGCAAAGCAGAGAGTGTGGCATTGTCAAGAACACTAATTGATTTGGATTTGAACTTTTAAATTGGTTTTTTTATTTTATTGTACTGAGAAAAAACAAGAATTTGTTGCTCTGCATATGAGAACTTGCATTAAGTGTTGATGAAAATCTAAGTCGTTTTAAGTACGGAAATACTGAAATACTTGTTCATGTATTTATTAAAATTGTTGATGCCTAAATTTATTATTTAACATTTAGTTGATATAGTTGGTAGTGCCACTCTAGTGAAAGTAGTTAGCATTTTTTTAGGTTTAGTTTATAAATATTGTGTTTATCTGTCAACGTAATATTTAAAGTTTATATTAACTTTTAAAATGGAGGCTCTGAAAAAGCAAAGAGCTGTTATAAAAGGCTCCATGACAAGAGTAAAAAATCTTATATTGGCTAATGAAAACGTAACCACTACCGATGTAAGTGAATATGAATCTAGGGAAGTGTTAGCGGAAATAGCTTTTCGAGAGTATTGTAGCATTCAGCAAAAAATAGAGTCAATAGATGAGGAGGAAGGGATAGACAGGGGTGAGGTTGAATCAAACTATTTATCTATGTCCAAACTAAAATCTAAAATTAAACAAATGAATCAAGCAGAATTTGCAAATTTGCAGCAGTCTCATGCTCAGGTAGCGTCGGCTTCGGCTGGTGCTGGCTCACAGACGAGCACAAGGTTGCCAAGCCCAAATATTCCATCTTTTTCGGGAAAAAATTGAGGACTGGCAAGCTTTTATAGACTTATTTTTTGCAGTAATCGATGGCCACTCACATTTAGATAATGTGCAAAAATTTCTTGACTTAAAGGGTTCATTAGCGGGTGAGGCATTGAATTTAATTAACAATTTACCATTGACCAATGATAATTATAAGGAAGCTTTAGATTTACTTAAAAATAGATACGAAAATAAATTAGCGGTTATTAGTTCACATCTAAAGGGTATGTTGGATACACCTGCCATTCCAAAAGGTACAGGGAAACAACTTAGGGCATTTCTTACACATATTAGACAGCATGTTAATTCTTTAAAAGCACTTAAATTGCCTGTTAAAGAGTGGGAAGTTTTAGTGGTTTTTCTGTTTGCGCAAAAGTTGAATTATCAGACACATAAAGCATACGAATTGGAAAAAAGTATAGGGTAAAGGGTTTCAGGAGCGCAAGCAGTGTTGCCAACTCTGGATGATTTTCTTATATTTTTAGAAAATCGTTGTGTAGGTTTAGAGAATATTGAAGTTGAAAATTCAAAGGGTTGTGACAATTATGGTCAAGGAACAGGTTAGGAGATAAACATTTCAAAAATGCATTTTTGCTTCAACAAGATCCTTTTCATTTGGAACAAAAAACAAAGTGTAATTTTTGTAATAGGGACAATCATAGCATTTATAAGTGTTATACATTTATTAATCTGTCTTTAGCAGATAAAAGACAGTTTGTTAAGGCTAATCGTTTATGTTATAACTGTTTGGGGAAAACCCACTGGGTGGTTCAATGTCAAATTAAACAGGGGTGTCAACCTTGTAAGAGAAAACACCATACACTGTTGCATGATAATATGCTAATTAATATTAATAAGGATGGTCAAGAAAATAACGGGAGGAATGACCAATCAGACTATAAAGACAATAGTCCTCAGGTTAGTCATAATGCGGTTAATAGGGACTCTCATCAGGGTCAGGGTAATACATTGTTGAGTACAGATCAAGATGATTTCATAGGCATATCTCATGGGGTAAGTTTGGGTATTTCAAAAGAGAAAGATGAAGGTGAGCAAACAATTATGTACTGCTCAAAAACTTCAAATTATCTAGTTTTATTGGCTACAGCTAGGATAAATTTAATCTCTAAGGATGGGCATGGGGTACAAGCTAGATCATTGTTGGACTTTGGTTCACAAACCAGCTTTATCACAAAACAATTATTTAATAAATTTAAAAATGTTGAGAGTTATAATGCATCGTTTAAAATTGGGGGGATTGGCAATAAAATAACTCAAGTAGACACAGTGGTTAAATTAACATTAGAATCGCAGGTCAATAGCTGTCAATTTACAACAAAATGTGCAAAATAACTGGAAAGCTTCCTCATGTATTGGTGGACACTCATAAATTAAAAATCGAGAAAGATCTAAAATTGGCAGATCCTTTTTATTATAAACCAGGGGATATTGATATGTTAATCTCGGCATATTTATATTTTCAAATAATTCTTCCAGAAATTATTAACTTGGGAACAGGGTTGCCAATTCTACATCATTCCCAATTAGGATGGTAGGTATGTGGAACAGCTCCAATTACTTTCCATGGTAAAGAGACAGTGTGCAATATGAGTTGTATGAGTGTTAATTTATTTGGACAGGTTGGATTGGTTGATGTCAATGAAACAATTCCAAAATTCTGGCAACTAGAGGAGTTTTGTAATAAAAGTTTCTTATCTAAGTGATGACAAATTATGTGAGAAATTGTTTTTAGATTCATGCAAACGATTGGAAAATGGTGTTTTCAGATGGATTTGCCCATGAAAAACAATGACGATTACTTGAAATTAGGATATTCTTTTTATACATCTTATAAATTGTTTCAATTTTTAGAGGCAAAGTTTAACAAAAATCCTCAACTATTTAATGATTATAAAATGTTTATAGATGAGTATGTTGAGTTAAACCATGGGAAGTATATTGAGTGCAATTCAGATGAGTTTCAAAAAAGAATATTTTTACCACATCATGGTGTGATACGGGAAGAATCTGCATCCACCAAACTACGCGTTGCATTTGACGCATCAAGTGAAACCTCTACATGGTTGTCCTTGAATGACATACTACTTAAAGGGTTCACGGTTCAGCCAGAATTGTTCGATATTTTAATGAGGTTTCGTATGTATAAGTTTGTGTTGGTAACAGATATTCAAAAAATGTATAGGATGATTAAAATAAATCCAAAACAATTGTTTTTACAAAATATCTTGTGGCGGGAAAACCCAAATATGCCTATAAAAATTATTGAACTTCAAACGGTCACATATGGAACAAAAGCTGCACCATTTTTAGCTACACGTTGTTTAAACAAATTGGCAACAGATGAATGTCTTAACTTTCCATTGGCATCAGATGCCATCTTAAATCAGTGTTATGTGGATGATGTTCTTTGTGGGTCAAATTCTAAATATGACGTAATTGAACTTAAAAAACAATTAATTGCTATGCTACATTCAGGAGGATTCGCCTTACATAAATGGTTATCAAATGATTTAACTATTCTCGATTCAGGTGAGGGTGACAAAAATAATAGCGAACATAACGTTTTTAATGAAAATTAAAAGGTTTTGCAAGTTGTCTGGCATCCAATTCATGATTCATTTAAGATTTCAGTTCCTGACTTTGAAATAGGAGATTTAAAAGTAACTAAACGGCTAGTATTATCACAAATATCACATGTTTGATCCTATGGGATATGTGGGTCCGGTCATAGTGACTGCAAAGATATTAATGCAAGAAATTTGAGTTAGTAAAATATCCTGGGATGATGAGTTACTAGTTGCATTGTTAGAAAAATGGAAAATGTTTTCAAGTAGTTTTCATCATTTGTGCAGTTTACAAATTCCTAGGTGGGTTCTTGATTCTAAAGAAATTGTTGACATACAAATACATGGGTTTTCTGACGCGTCTATGGCAGCTTACGGAGCATGTTTGTATATGAGAGCAATTTATGCTGACAACTCAGTGACCTGTAATTCCTTTGCTCAAAATCACGTATAGCTCCTATTAAAACCGTAAGCATGCCAAGACTTGAATTGTGTGGAGCTTTGCTACTTTCTCGAATGGTTCATCGGGTATTATCAATTCTCAGAATAAATATTACCAGTGCTTATTTATCGACGGACTCTAGCATTGCTTTGTGTTGACTTAAGGGTGCTCCGAATAGATGGAGTACCTTTGTGGCAAATAGGATTGCAGAAATGCAGGAACTAACAACAAATTTTGTGTGGAACCATGTTCGGTCACAACAAAATCCTGCAGACTACAGACTACATATCCAGGGGCATTCTGTCTTCTGAGATTATAGGTAACTATATTTGGTGGCATGGCCCTGACTATTTATTAGATTATGAGGGTAAATTTTCCGAAAATTAACAACCCGAGGTAATACATTTGCCGGAACAAAGGGAAAAGATAGTGTTGAAATAAATAGTAATAGATCCTATAATAAATTGGCATCACTTTTCTAATTTTTCAAGACTTCAACGGGCAGTGGCGTACTGCCACAAATTTAAAAAGAAAGCATTTGGGCAAATAACTGTTGAGGAACTACAGCAGGCTCATCAAACAATTATCAAATTAATTCAATTTGAAACTTTTCAAAGGGAAATTGAATATTTCACATCAAACAGGAGTTCAGATAATGTTCTTAAGGAGAGTCATATAACCTGCTTAAATCAATTTCTTGACAAAGATGGCATTTTAAGAATGAACGGTCGTTTGGCTCAAGCAAATATGAGTTTTAATCAAAAGTTTCCAATTATTTTGCCTTCAAGCCATTACGCAGTAAAATTAATAATTCGCTTTGAGCATCTGAAGCTTTTTCTCGCTGGGGCTCAAGCAGTATTAGCTAATCTAAGGCTATCTTCGCACAGAGCTTCTCGTCATAGACCACGGCCACCTATACGACAAGGCCAGGAAGCAGGCGGTTTTAGGCAAGGATGAGTCATCACACGTCGACCAAATTGATGGTCGACTTATTTCTTTACATTAATATTTTTCATGTATTCTGTTATTGCTACTTAAAAAGATTGTGCTCGAATAGGTACTGAATTCACCTATTCTAAAACTAAAACTAACTAAAAAAAAAACATACACTATATATCTTTTACTTTTTGTAACTCGCTTTACTCTGGGAAATCTACTTGAATACTTATACGTAAAATACTGCCTTTTGCAGCTGCTTTGATCTTGGGCTACATATTTCATTTAACTGTAATCACGTTTATTATTAACTAACCACATAGTTTATATTATTAATACATACATATTATACAAAAATGGAAATTATAAGCCAACAAGCATAATACAAAACAATTATGTTATTCAGATATTCCGTTCATCTACTACTCGTAACTTTAGTTTATCGCTATCTTTGATATGATTTTTATTTCATTTCTTTATTTCTCATATTTATTTTTATAATTAATAAACTTGTGTCCAGTTTTACCATATTGTCTTATTTTAAGATTAATAAGGAAGCAAAGGTCTTATTAGGTAGCAGAAGGGTAAGATCAAGGTTAAGGCCAGAGACAAAGAATGTCTGGTTCTGGTAACGTCCTGGTAATTTAGGTGAGCAGAAAATAAATCAAAACACATCAAAATAATTCCCCTTTAATTTAAAGCCCCTCGACCCCTATCAAACAAAATAATTACCCTCAAAAACCAAAAAGGAATTTACACTCATTACAGTTTGTTTACATATATTATTATATTTCGGTCGACGGTCAACCCGTGATGACTCATAATTTGCTGCTTCCTGGCCTTGTCGTATAGGTGGCCGTGCATAGACGCGTATTAGGAAGGATGCAGAATAACATTGTTCTTAAATTGTCTAAAGCATATACTTATTAATATATTACATACAAAATTATTTGATATGATTTGAAATACACTACCTGATCGATCTCTCACGCATTCATATAAAATGTGGCTTTTAATACAGAAATAGCTTTTATTTAATCTTCCTTCGCCAATCTGTCCAGCAATTTTCATTAGTTTCTGCCATAGTTTGGGCAAAGAATATTCTATTATCGTAGTAGAATATTCTTTGGTTTGGGCAAAGTCTACAGAATACGTACACTTTGGTTTGCGTTAAAATACTATATTCATAAGTGAGAAATATAAATATAAATTGTTACTTTCACAGCAGCTTTAAAATTGTATGAAGAATAAAAGAGTTGGTTTCTATATTTGCAATTTTTCTATAATTTTGCAAGGAGATAATAAGCCATAATGGATATTCCGAATATGTTTCAATTAAAAATATATGTAAGTACATCGATCGATAATTATTGCTCAATACGTAATACGTAATAATATTTATTTTATACTTTATAGTAATATACTCCAATACGATGTCGGTTTCAGTTCAGAAAATGATACATTACATCACTAGTCCGGTAAAGTCATTTTCCCGGACTGAAATCGAAATTTACCGTTTTGTCTACGTTAAAAGTTGTACGCCACTCACTAAATAGGTCGTAGTCTTTCTTGTACCGCCCTGAAGATTTAACGGGACTAAGTTTTCCAATTGCTTCGGTGCTTTTTTATAAAATAGCACACATCCATTTTCTCAAGTCAACAAATTACATTGTTTTTGTTAGCAACCAAACAGTTGGTATACAAAATGTATAGAGGGTGTGAAACGCTTAACCAAAAAAAAAGGAGGAATAAAAAATTGATTTACCACTTACAGTATGAAATAAAACGTGGTACGATACTCGACCATGAAATGCAATTAAAGTACTCGTCTAGAAATTCCGTCTTACGTGTCTTTAATAAGTCATTTCCCGTACTTGTAACGTAAATTACTATACAGGAATGGCCAAAGGTCTGGAACAAAATTCATATCTTGCAGCAAGCAATGTTGACAACTGTATGACAAGTCTCCGAATTTGCCAACTTAATGTGGAAAGACTAAGCAGAGCAAAATGCGAAGTATTGTCAAAGATTTTACGAGAACATAAAGTTGACGTAGTTACCATTCAAGAAACTCATGTAGGAAATGAAACCGATCTCAAAACAAGAGGCAAACTACCAGGATATGAAATTCTTGGTGCTACCTATCATCACATATATGGATGCGTAACCTATATACGTAGTAACATTGAAAACATTGAATATTAGTAACAATAACATTCACACTATCACGGTGAAGATTGAGGAACTTACAGTGGCAAACATATATAAGCCTCCGTTAGCCCAGTGGCCTCCTGAAGTCTTGCCGCAGCTCCCCCATCCAGATGTCTATGTGGGAGATTTTAACAGCCACCACGCAGACGAGAATAGCTTAAGCCTCATTTTTGATGCAAAAGATAGGGGAACGTTTAGATCGGCAGCATGGAACAGAGAGTACAACCCGGACTTGTGTTTCTCGACCCAAAATACTCAAAGTCAACCAGTCCACATATCCAGAAAAGTCTTGGGAAACTTTCTACACAGCCAGCACCGCCTAATTATATGTGAAATAGGCACTCAGATCCCAATAATCCGATCTATACCCAGATCAAGGTGGAACTTTCAGAAGGCAAATTGGACAAAATTCACTCTTGAATTTGACAAAATTATGACATGGATCCCGGCAGAGCCTGAGAATTATGATAGGTGTGCAGGTGCTGTGTGCCGGGATGGAATGCTGAATGTAAAGAACTGTATAACAACTACATAGAGAGCGGCGACCCAGATATAGCCAACGACCTTGTACAAGCACTAGATGAAGCTCGGAAAGATAAATGGTTAAAAACAACAGAGTAAATGAATTTCCAAAGATAGAAAATCATGGAGCCTACTTAAAAAGTTAGGAGGAAGTAACCCACCCGTTCGAGAAACCCACTTGATCTCACCAGATCAGATAGCCAGCAGAATAGTAACTTTATCTAGAGCCTCACGTGATAAACAGCATACAAAACAACTTAAAAAAGAACTTAGTAATATACGACAAAGAGTACCACGCGACACGGAATTCTCTCGTGATTTCACTACTGAGGATTTAATTACAGCTCTTAAAGATGTGAAAACTGGCAAAGCACCTGGGTTTGACGGGATACATACTGAGTTCCTGCTTCACTGCGGAGAGAAGACAAAGAAATGGCTGACCGTATTTTACTCGCGTATCTTAACATCTGGAGTCTTTTAAAATGAGTAAAATAATCGCTGTACTAAAGCCCAATAAACCACGAGATAAAGTCGAAAGCTACCGCCCCATAGCACTCCTTAGCTGCTGTTATAAACTCTTAGAACGACTTCTCCTCAACAGATTAGGCACACGAATTCTGGAACATATTCCACCCGAACAAGCAGGCTTCAGACCTAGTCGAAGCTGTGCAGATCAAGTTCCTAGCTTGACTACACATATTGAAGCAGGTTTCCAAAACCAACAAAAGACAGCTGTAGCTTTCGTGGACCTAACAGCTGCTTACGACACAGTATTGAAAGAAGGGCTCCTATACAAGCTGGCTGAACAAGTCCCTTGTTATACAATGCTGCAACTGATAAACAACATGCTCTCTGACGGACACTTCCAAGTAATCCATGTAATAACTTAAGCAAACAAAGAAAACTCAACAATGGATTGCCTCAAGGCTCAGTTTTGGCACCGATGTTTTTCAATCTCTATATTTCAGATTTGCCTAAAACCGACGCGATAAAGTTTGGGTACGCTGACGATCTAGCCTTAGCTGTACATCACAAACAATTTGAACCTACCGAAAACACGTTGACCAACGATCTCATCAAACTGTACAAATATTTTACCAATAGGCGGTTAATACCAAACCTAAATAAAACTGAAGTCAGCTGCTTCCACCTTAATAACAATAAGGCAAATTATGAATTAGAAGTCAAAATGAATAACACAGTGCTAACCTATCAACGGTATCCAAAGTATCTCGGGGTAATCTTAGATAGAACTCTATCATTCAAAAAACACCTTGAAACAACAGCGCAAAAAATAAGTACTCGAAATAACATTATCCAGAGGCTATGTAGCACTAGCTGGGGGGCATCGGCAAATACATTACGAACATCTGCACTTAGTTTGGTGTATTCTGCGGCCGAGTATTGTGCACCGGTTTGGATGAACAGCGCACATACCAAGAAGGTGGACACTCAGCTTAATATAGCAATGAGCACGATTAGTGGCTGCATCTTATTGGCTTCCAACACTCAGCCACATACCTCCACCTGCCCTAAGAAGACAAGACGCCCTGATAAAAGATTATAAGAAAATAATTAATAACACACAACTCCTTGAGGGCATCCCGGATCTGGCTAGGAAACCGTCAATGTTATCAGCACAACAACTGGCAGCCAATAACTTCAACATCAACTCTGAGTGGCAGACCCTCTGGACTGAAAATACCCCACCCGATGTACGAAATCTCATTGACCCAGTCGTAAAACCCGATGGCTTCGACCAACCACGACATATATAGAAGACCTTAAACCGTATCAGAACTGGACATGGTGTGTGTGCCCATAACCTCCATAAATGGGGAAAACGACCCAACCCAGGTTGCGACTGCGGCGACCCAAACCTAACAATTGGCCACATAGTGACAGAGTGTGAACTGAGGGAATATCAAGGGGATTTGAGGGACTTCTTACACAGCACACAATCAAGCCTTGAATGGATAGCTGAACTAGATCTTTTAATATAACAGTTTTATATCTACTTATATGTCTGTTTGTAACTCGAACATTGTAATGTCTTATTTACTCATTAATTTTTACATATTTTATAAATTTACCATGTGTTGTGCCATACGCTAAATAAATAAATAAAATAAATGATAACAGATAAAGATTTTGAACCATCATTATTGTTGCTAGAGCAAAAAATAAGGTATTTATGTGTCTTTTTTCATCTACTAGGTTGTTCAGGCTAATTGTTTACTTTAGTTGTAAATCGGAAGTCTGAATATTAATATCGTGTCAAAAACCAAAATTCTAAAATCACAATGGTATTGTCGGAAAGGCAGCGTATCGAAATTTTGATACTACTTGGATGTGGAGACAAAATAAGAAGTCAACGTGAAGTGTGTGATTTATTTAATGCTAAATATCCCGAAATCCAAATCTCACAAGGGACAGTTAGTAAAATATTTCACAAATTTGGGGAACACGGTACAGTACGTAATTTGCCCAAATCTGGTCAGACAGTTGCTTTGGATGACGATAAAAAAATTGGACATAGCATAAGAAATTGCTGAAATTCCTCATACTTCAACGGTTTCCTTGGTTCGTAGTTAGGATATTCGTGGAACTACAATTCGAAGGTTTTTAGAAAAAGAGAAATATCATCTGTATAAGGTATGCCTTGTTCAAGAGATATTGGAAGAAGATTATGATAAGCGTTTGGAATTTTGTGAGGAAATGATGAGACGGTGTGACGACAACAATGACTTTCCACTGGATATAATTTTTTCGGATAAGGCTACGTTCTATTTAAATGGAGTGGTTAATAGGCACAATAATTATCGCTTTTGGTCTCAGGAAAATCCACACTGGATATCAGAAGCGCATACTGCCGTCCAAAGCGAAATCGCCGTAACTGCATAACGCGCGAAACTGATATAATTGTGTTTAAAGTTTTTGTGCTGTTTTTTACTGTAGCTTTTTTGTAAATATTTTTTCTGACTTTTCATGTATGGATCTAAGGTTACTAAGTTTAAATAAATCGATTTTTATTAAAAAATTAATGGAGATTTTTCTCTTGTTCCTAGGAAATCAGTTACGGCCTAATCGCTGAGGAGCCTGCACGACAAAGTGCTATATTCTACCAAGCGACTAGACCGTTTGTGTATGATTCTTACCGTTACGGTGTAATTGCTGTGCAACGATTAAACTTTTTGGTCACATTTACTAAGGCAAATTGCAGTATAGGTAAATAATTGGGCCCTGTTATGCAAAAAGCTACCAATCCTCATTATATGGAAAAATGAGATAATCGGGTATTCTGGTCAATAATTTATACTTAAATAAATAAATAAATAACGTCTTTATTTAAAATATTCCATGCACATACAATGAAAATTACATACTATAATTAATTAAATTAAAACATACATACATAGCTACTCTATAATATGTGCCTGAAGGGCCCGACTGGCGGAATTTAACCACTTATCCATTCTTCCACTCAACCAATCACACCCACCATGTGTGAAAGCTCAAAGTTTCATCATCAACATTATAGAGGTATAACAAGGTAATTAAAGTAATATCAACATAAAACAATGATAAAATATTATTTATTCATTAAAAAATTATTTCTATTCTAAACAAGTCTTTTATTCACTGCATGTTTAACAGATATTTTTTGTAAATACTTTTTAGAAAACTATAAGAACATTTTTTAAATTGGATAGGTAGTTTATTAAATAAGTTAACACAGTTATAAACAAAACCCTTTTGGAAAAACGATGTTCTATGATGTGGCATAGTCAGGAAGTTCCCTTCTCTCAGAGAACGATTATGTATAGCTTGCCTATAAACCAGTTTTTTAAACAGTTTAACATGTTTAACTTTTTGGAAAATAATGAAAAATTAAATTTATAAAGATTATCGCACTTGAGCCGACCAAATCTTTTAATATTTTCTGATATATGGTCAAATTTTCTTAATTTGTACACAAGCCTACAGCATGTATTTTGGACATATTGTATACGTTTTTTGTTTGCTACACGCAAAAATGGATAATAGACATTAAAGCCATATGAATAGATGGACATTATAAGCGACTCACACAGTTTTTTCTAGTTTTAAAATTTAAGAGATGTCTGTTGGCGTATAAAAGCTGCATTCTTACATAGCTTCTTTTTAACATGTACTTTATAATGTTCATCAAAGTTAAGATGTACATCTATGTATAATCCTAAATTTCTACCACAATTAGCAAAACTCAGCTGTTTGTTATCAATTTTTATGATAAGACGGTCTATTAGCATATTTCTTTTATTTTCAGCACAAAAAAGAAGCATTGTAGTTTTGCTAGGATTTATTTCTAGATTATGTTCTTTGGAGAACTGTAGAATATTTTCCAGTTCCTGGTTCAAGAGATCAGCAGCCTCATCAGGGCAGTTTGTTTGAAATTGAAATAATAATTGGGTATCATCAGCATATGCTTGTATATGTGAGAATACAGTAGAAAACATATCTGATGTATAAATGACATACATAAGCGGACCGAGAATTGAACCCTGAGGTACACCAGAAATAATCTGTCTCACATTGAGATATGAATTGAAAAATGACACCGCAACCCCATCAAACCCATAAAAAGACAATTTTGCACAATTTTGAACCGGGAATAGGCCATGTTCATTGAAATATTCGGTAATTTGAGAGTGAACTACTTTTTCCAAAACCTTGGATTTCACAGGAAGCAGAGCAACAGGCCTCAAATCCGACAAAGAGGCAGGGTCAGGTTTCTTTGGCAAAGGGCAGACAAGAGAACGTTTCCATGGACTTGGTAAGTGACCATGTTCCAAACAACAATTTAATAAGTATGTAATATGCAAAATTATGACATGCAAACTAAGTTTTATCACATCAAGGGTTAATCCATCTATGCCAGCAGTATTTGACTTAATACTGTGGATGCATCTATAAACAGCCGAAGGACCTACTAATCTAAAACAAAAATACATGTTTTCATTTAGCTTAGGGCTATTATACTGTGCTATTTTATTATCACAATTGTTTGTTTTTGTAAAAACACTACAAAAGTATGTGTTAATTTCTTCTACATTAAGCAAATTAAAAGGAATTTCGGTACCTGATTTTAAGGGCATATATACATTTAAATCTTTTAAAGTATTCCAAAATTTACGAGGATTTTTTTGTCTTTCTAAAAATTCCAAATAAGCAAGTTTTTCCCTTCGTATTGAGGTTTTGGTAAGTTTTCTAAGAAGTTTAAAGTTTTCCAGATTTTCCACAGTGTTATTAAGTCTAAATTTAAGTCTAGCCCGTTAAACATTTTACTCCATATGTTAGCCATGGAGCAGGTGGCTTAGTTACCCTGATGAACCTTAGAGGGGCATGCACATTAAATAAACCCAGAATACTATTAGTCAAGTATTTAACTTTATAATCAATATCATGGAAATAATAAGTGTTATCCCAGGCTATGGTTGTCTATAAATCAGAGAGAAAATCCTGTTCACTAAAATGTTTGAAATCTCTAATATTCAAATATTTTTCAAATTTTTCAGTATAAGAAATATTTATGTTACAATATGTCAAAAGATGATCACTCACGCCATTTGAGTCTTTAGTACCACTTTGCGTTAAAATATTTTTATCATTGATAAAAATTGGGTCCAATAGGGTTGCTTTTGTATCAGTCAGACGGGTTGGCTCATCTATTACTTGATAAAAACTATAGCTGTCAAATAATTTGTTAACAGGATTTTGAATATTCATCATATTAATATTTAAATCGCCTAAAATTAATATATACTCATCTATAGGCAATAGTTCAGGCAAAATGCTATCAAGAATATTAACACATTCTATTACATTATTTCCTACCCTGTAAATAAGACCCACAGATATAGACATTTTTGGATTTATTTTGAGACGCACCCGATAATGCTCATACCTATCTGGTAGTACAATATTTTGAAAAGATAAATTATCACATTTGATTGAGTCTTTTATATAAAATTAAAATTAAACACTGAAGAACATGAACATGGTTGAATACCCATGCCCTTGACCATCCAATATTAACGACCTTACCTCTGGCTAGTAGCAATTGATGAGTAGTCGGATCCACCTCCAGGATGAGGTCCATGGTTTCTTTCCTGTTCTCGCCTTTTTGAGGATTTTCATGTGAAAATTACCATGCCTCTGTATGTCATTGGACTTTGCAATTTTATCGACTATATTCTCTTCACTGTCTTCCATATTTATGTCTGAGGGTTTCAAATCAATAACTGTAAGTTTAGGTTTTTTCTTAACGGGCTTATCTATGTCATATCTGTTGCCTAATTCTTTTTCCATCCTATCCTTAAAAGAATTAATCTCATTTTCATTTTCACAGCCAATTATGACTGCCCCATCTTTGGCCATACGGAATTTAGATACATTTAGACCAGCTGGACTAATCTTTTGTTGGATAATTTTTTTTGTGACTGCACTATCCTGGATCTGTTTAGGTTTTATAAGGATCACGGATTCTGATTTGTGCATTTTATAAAACTTTAAGTTTCTCTGCAAAAGTTATCTGGCTTGCGAGAGACGGGGCTATTTGCTTATCTTTGAGTTCATTATACTGTTTTTCCTTACGCACTAACTCACCTTGTAACTTTGTATTTTCACCAGAAAGTCTTTCGCTTTTCTCCTGTAGCTGCTGTACAATCATTTTAAGCAGAAAAATCTCCATTTCAGGACCTTGTAGTTTGTTTACATCCGAATTATAGGTTGTTTTTGGCACAACAAATTACTCTAATATGATCGATGGTTCCTAGCTTTTTCCTTTGAAAACAACTTGAATGATAAGCAGCACCACAGATTGCACAAATCACACAACTATTTAAAGAGGTTGCCTTCTTCTTCATACAACATTTGAAGACAAACTCGGGAGGTTCGCCGTCGACAGCAACATCGCCCGCCATCTTCTTTATTCTGCAAAAACCTTCCAACCCAATGTCGACTCTAGACCTTGAAAATTTCCATGCGTAAAAATCAGTGAATAAATATATGTACTCTTCACTCTTCAGTTTAGCTTAAAACTTCCAACCCACTTGGTTAACTCACTAGATTATAGAATTTAAATTCCGCGGTCTGCATTAGCCATCCAAGTGGGATGGTAGCTATGCAAAACGGGGACATTCTAAATCAGTATTCATTGACCTATATGGGTAAATATCCATTTTTATTGTACTAAGAATTATTGATAAGTGAGTGAGTGATAAGCATTAACAATAATGTCCAATTATGGAAAACTTTGAACTATATTAAAAATCGAAAGTACATAATAATTATATTCAGTACATTTTTAAACTAGATTTACCTACGATCATTTTGTATATTTTGCAATAGTTCCTGGGATAATATTTATATAAAATTTAATTTAGTCTAATCCTTAGGGTAGAGATGCAACTAGTGAAACATAATTCTTAAAAAAGATACATTGTGGGTTACCTATAGCATTGTCTTTATGACTGTATAAACAATGCCTATAGATATATTGTGGGTTGGTAGGATCTTGCAGATTGACAATCAAGGCAAATGTTACAAATTCTTATGTACCAGAATAGTAATGAATATTAATAATTTATTATTTAACTCATTTTGTATATTTTATAATAGTTTCTGGGAGATTATTCACTTAAAATTTAATTTAGTCTTATCCTTAGAGTAGAGATGCAACTAGTTAAATTCTTACAAAAGATACATTGTGGGTTGGATTGTGGGTTACCTATAGATATATTGTTGGTTGGTAGGTTTTTGAAACTATTACAAATTCGTATGTACCAGATTAGTAATAAATAATTATTTAACTTGAAATGATTTTATTACAAAGTGGGGTGTTTTTTCAACATGCACCCTTCATTGCCTCTTGGTTTATCCGATGGTTGCATAAAAAAATCGGTTGTTGCAGAATGATCACAGGCTAATAATAATGGGATAGTTAAAAATTTTGGACAAAACAGAACCTGAAGTGGTTAAACCTAATTCAAGTAATAATGCACTAAATTTATTAGAACATTCAATTAATGACACTGATGATGTTTAACAAGAATCTACCATGAGAGATTCAAAGCAAACTTAAGAACCTGCAAGAAATTATGCATCTTATACCGGCAGATGCTCTGCCCTTTTATACCAACTTAAAATCTGGCAAAAATATTGTTGAAGATGTAGATGGATTCGACGTGGAGGTGCTAGATTTTAATGCTGATACAGTGTAGATGCTTAAGTTAACCGAATTTTGTATTTTCCTTTCATTATTCTTAAATATAAAAATTTTTTGTTACTTGTTTTCGCTTTTTTTATTTTGCAAAATACTACCAAGCCACAAAATTTTTCTTATTTTTGAAATAATAAAAATAAAAACGTGTCATACTGTATAGTAAGAGGATACTTGTACTATTGCTACAAATTGTTTGTACTCAAATTTGTATGCCATTGATACAGAATTTATGATTAAAAAAAAATTCAAACACGGATATCTCCCAATTATTGATTTGAGGCTTGGAAGCTTTTTGTATAACATGGCCCAATTAATCGAAATCTAAGCTATTTAAATATATTTTTGTTGCTCAAAACATGTTCATTTAAAGAGATTATTAAAAATAATGATAATAATAATTAAAATAGTTACATGTAATAAAAAAATAATAATTTGGGCCTTATGACGATTCTGCTTCATCTTTAGAGTTAAAAATAGGAAAGTTGTTCCAATATTGTTTTCTATTTTCTGGAATTATCGCATTTATAACTCTTAAAATGGGTTGCTTTTTTTCTCCGGAAATTTATTGGGCGCTGATAGAGTATCTAGTTTACTTAAAAGTAAGTTTAATCATGACCGTTTCCATTAAACAATCCAGGGTATGTTCTTGGTCCAAAAAGAAAGTTTTATATTTTAAGGCAAACTCGCCTGGTTCAAAATAGTTTCGACGATGTCTGATAGATATGGACGATTTTTTACTTTTGGTTTAATTTTGGAGCTGATGACCAATGGCTTCTACACAATCATCAAAATTATATAATTCTTGCTTTTTTTCACGGAAAGCTCCACCCGATTGCTGTCGGCCGACATAAAAGTGTGCCGGGCTCAAAATAAAATCTGATTTCCAAAAAAGTAAACAGTGCCCAGTTTTTGTTTTGACAAGCATAATTGCCTAGCCAAATTTAATTTGTTTTGCGTCTCTTTTATACTTAATGCTATCTTCGCTGTGTGGATGAAGATAAAATGACTCGCAAAATCGCACTCTTCATGACCCAATTCAGCAAATGATATTTTTTACCTTTAGCTTGTTTTCGGAAATTTTCATATGAACCTTTAGTATCTGGAAATTTTTATTTTAAATCATTAAACAAGAGCGTAATAGTAATATCACTGCTTGGATAGCGAACATTTGGCGCATGTTCCCTACGATAGTGAGATACACACATATACAGCCAAATTTTGGTCAATATCATGCCTGGTATGATCTCTGCTCGGATTATCGTTATTACTTCCTTGTTGAGCCAAAGCTGAGTATACGCTGGGATCTACTGCATAATAAAACATCTTATAAAGCTTTTATGCGGATTTTAATTTTCCATCGAATTCAATTGAATCAAAACACTACCCAAGCATAAAAAACAATGCGAGAATATGACGAAGCATCCCCTCGCTTTGAAAGGCAAGCATACAATAAACACCCGTGCAAAGCGAAAAGGCGGTAAGTCAGGTTTTCAAGGAGAAAAAGCCGTATCTGCTCACGTCGACGGCCCTTATACGGTCTCTTCGCTTAGCATTCAGCAGTTACGGCATTTTCGCTTTGTAGACCATAGCAATTTTACAGTTACTATAATTATTAGTTCAATTTCACCCCTACCAGATGCAAATCCTCCAAGAGATTGGCGATCATCATCCTGATTGAAAAATTCAGTTTTGCTAGCATGACACACATTATCCAGAACACGTATTGCAAAGTATAAATACATTTATTTCAGCTATAATTAATTGTTTATTATTTTCTTTGAATGACTCTGTTTACTATGTTAATATAAACATATTAATAACTGCGGGTACTGCAATGACGAAAATTCCCACGTTTGCAGGGTTGCCCTAACAGCGAATCCACAAAAAAATAATATCTGGACAGGATATTGGAGGATAGTGTTATTGACGGATCACCTAATTGCGATGACTTTATAAATTAATGGATTTGTTAATAAGTTGGTGATTTCTAGACAAATTGAGACAAAAACTAGCTTTATAAAAAGGTATTTTATACCCGTTATCTTCTGTCGATTTAGTCTGAGTCTGTTTTACATCATCTATTGGTTAAGCTAATAAATAAATCAGTTCATATCGTCTAACTTGGTTGATGGAAGAACTATTTTTCTTTTCTGATTAAAATGCCGAAATAAGCAAAATATTTAAATACCTCTACTAAATGCGTAAATCAATTTGCCATTCGCCGAATTGTCAAGAAAATGCGACTACACAACGAAAATTTGATTATTTTAAACAATTTAAGGGGGAAGTGATGTAATTGCAGGATACTGTTATCGGACTATTTATTATTGACAGAATCCTCAATGTAGATACCTAAATAAATTAATGAATGTGTTAGTAAATTGTTGATATCTTGAAAAATTGATTTCCCTAAGATGGCACGTATTTATTTAAAATTTCTTTATTGTTAGGTACCCCTGTATTTTATAACTGTGGAGAGAAATTTTCTTTATTGATTTGCAAGGAACCTCAATTTGCCTTAAAGATTATATTGACTTAAACAGTAATGGATAATGTGCCACTACATGTTCGAAGATTGCAACGAATCTCAATTTGCCAAATTAGTTTGAAATATTTAAAGCTTTTTCTATTAATACCACGACTACAAGAATAATAACAGTGGCATTATTTAATCTTGAAAGCAAAAACGTAATAAAACATCCAAGACAATATTTTATAAAGAGGTTTTTAAAACCATTATTTGTTAATTTGTGATATGGAGTCATAGCATCTTATCATTTTGTAAATACGAGCAACTGAACAGAAAAATTATTAGTTATTTACGTCACTGAAATTAGCTTCAGATTCAGATTCATTGCTGACCCCAGATTTACATTTTTATAGTCGTCCAAATTAATATTGAGTTAGTTGCCACGCTTGGTTAATTGCAAACCCCAATTAACTCTGATAGTCCGGGAAAATTAACCTGAATATATAAAAAATATAGAAAAGATATGCTTTTATATGTTTCACTAAAATTTTGATGTGGAAGTGACAAG
>MU187142.1:3126-42395 GCA_016904865.1 Pissodes strobi
TTGTTACGTTCGGTAGCATTCATTTTCAATTGTTACGTTCGGTAACACCCCAATTTTCCGAACTTCAGGAGGGAGGAGTTATGTAGACCACCAACGAGGAACCATTGAATTACGCCATTCATATCATTCATAGTTCCCAATTTGGCCTTAATCCTACAGTGTAATTAAATTATGTAATGTAAACAACTAATATTATAAATACGATCAAAACATATTGTACAATGTTCAGGTAATTATCAACTTTCGTTGCAGTTACTCTGTTCCAATATTTGTATTAATAAAATTTTAAAAAATGTAATTTCGCGAGTGAAGAACTTAATTATATCAAATGAACTATAGCACTCATTTACTACTGGTTTTAATTTCCATCGATTCAGCGATAAACCAAAGCTATAACAATATGAAGCAAACCTATACTGATATGATTCTTCCGAACTGCTAAAAAGCATAGTAAGCCTCGGTAAAGTAAAAGTTTTTTTTGTCGGTGACAACCGGGAGGAAATTTATTGATTTGACTTGTCAGATTTTTAAACGTCTCATCATTTCTTTATACAAAAATAGATACAAAAGCGATTATGTTAAAAAAAAGTCATAGAAAGTCTAGTGTAACGCTTGCGCATGTCACTAATAAAGAAGTTATAGTTAGAATAAAAATGTTAATATAAACTTAAATTTTCTAGCAGTAAAACTGCTGCTGCAATGGAAATATAGAAGAATGATAATTATAACTTATCTGACTGTGACCCTACGCTAAAGCTTATAAATCAGAGGTCCAGATTAATCGAGGTAATGAGTTCAAGAAAACCAAGATATCGGCCTTTGAGGCAGGGATCTTCAGAGGAGCAGGTTTGTTAAGAATTATTATTCTACTATTCATGTTTTGGTCTGAGCCCTTTGGAGGTCTGCAGAAAGTGCCTTGACCTTTGTTTCTTTTATAAAATTGTTAATAACCAAGTTAACTCATCAGAAGTTTTGGCAACATTATGTTTTCATGTTCCACCAAGGAATTTAAGAGGATCTTCTCTGCTGATCTCCAACTCATTTAATACTCGCCATTTCCAGAACATGAGTTATAATGCGCTGGCCTCTTTGGTTAATAACCTCCCTGAGCTTGATGTCTTTAACTTTACGGCAGGCGCGCTATCGGCACTTTAGCCGCCTTTTCCCTATTTAAGGTTTCCGCAAAATATTATTGGTGTAAATCTTCTTATCCATCTTGATATGCTCAAATGACTATATTAGGCAAATGACCTATATAGTTTTATGATTCGTTTAGTTGCCAGTAAGTCGCCAAACTTTTAGGTGTTAAGTTGACGGCATTCCGAGCCGCAGCGCAACCTATCATGTAAGTAAAATGGGTAAAATGTTTTTATCCAGTTGCATTGGTTTTTATAGAGTAGGGTAAATTTTAATTTTAACTGTCAATTTTAGGGCTAAGAGAGATTCAAAGAAATATTTTACGGCCGCAGAATTACAAGAATTGGTTGATAATTTGTCAGACGAGAAAGGCGAGGCTAAATAAATTAACCTAGACGCCTATGACAGTGACAGAACAATGCGGAGACGAACAGTCCGAAAATCAGGAGTTTATGGAAATTCAAGAGTCTGATTACCAGTTCTACCTTCCCAAAGATGATGAAAATATTTGGAAGAGCTGAAGTATTCTTCTACATCAGGTAAAATTAAAGTCAAACATATAATAAAAGTGCTGCCTGGATCGAATCGAAAGGTTCAGCGAAAAATGTCTCGACCAACTCTTATAACCACGGATATGATTGAACATATAGTTTCCTGTACTAATATCTATATTGAAACAGAAGAGCTAAATTTTCATATCAAAGAGGAAGACACTGTAAATTAATGTCCCGTAATGAAATTCAGGCTTTATTTGCAGCCCTTGTTTAATTGCAGTAAAAAAAAGGAAATTATGAGAACGTTTTGGAATTGTGGTATAATGATGGGACTGGAATGCAAATATTGAGAGTTCTCTTTAGCTACGTTGATAGTGTTCTAACCAGAAAAGATCGTGAGAAGACTGACAAATTAGCTGCTATCAGGTTGATTGCAAGGATAATTCTAGTTTGGGAGAATTTGTCACTATAGATGAAATGCTCCATCCGTTTCGAAGTCGATGGAGCTTTCTACAATATATGCCAAAAAAACCGCCAAATATGGTATTAAAATATATGCCAAATATTTCACGCCAAGTAGGATCAATTCTATTCGGGTTTCAAGATAATATTAAGACTGTAGTCTCATATGAGGAAAAAGAATAAGGCTGTAATTTTATTGTCAACGACGCACGATGCAGGTGAAATTGACTAGCCACAAATCATTTTGGATTATAATAGAACAAAATGTGCCGTTGATAATGTGAACCAGAAATGTGCATGTTACATAACGCAAAGAAATACTAGAAGATGGCCCTTTGCATTTTTTTTTCGAATCCTTCATTTTGACGGAGTCAACTCTGAAATAATTTACAATAATACTAAGCCTTTAGCTGATCCTCCTAGAAGAAGCTTTTTCCTAACTGTATCAGCTTTTGAGCTGTTTAAGGACCATCTGAAAGATTGAGCTAAAATACGCTTCCCAAGGATATAACAGCCTTTCTTTCAAAATATCGTCCAGTGCCTGAGGCTAGGGCAGCAATTACCCGAAATTCTAATAGACGGTGCCATGTCTGCAGCTCTAAAAAGAACAATAAAACCACAGTTACTTATAGTTTATGCCGCCATTTTGTTTGCAAGGGACACAGCAGTAAGATTGTTACCTGCCACTCAAGTGGAGAAAGGGGAAGAATATTAGGCAGAAATATTACATTTTTCGATTTTGTTAGATTAGATTTATTTTGTTCGAATTACGTTTTATTTACATTTTGTTTTCTTACTCTTGCGAATTTATAATAAAGGGTTTCATTTAATTCTGTTAGAACTATTTTTAACTTTATTAGGAAATACATTTGGCTGTTTTGAATTACATCCGAACGTTTTTCTGTTAATGCCACAGCGCGCTCGCCCTAGGATTAATGTGACCCTCAATTGTTTTAAGTGCAAACTAAAATCTGTGTTATTATATACATATTTATTACCAATGATTGTTACTTTTCCTTTAATGTTCTTATCATTTTACTCTTTTTAAAAACAATGTTTTTTTTATACTCTAGCCATCTTGTACAGGGTTTTTATTTATAACTTGCCACCCCTTTAAAAACTCTATTTAAAGAGACACAGAAAACAAGTTCAAGTTTCAGAATTTTTCCTGAAAATTTCAAACAAACTAAGGAACAAAACAAAAAGACTCTTGAAAAATAAAATAAATGGAATATTCTTCATTTTTCAAATAAAATATATATTATTACAGTTTTAAGATCTCCTTAGCCTCCGCTTTTTAAAAATATATAATTTGCCTATATTTGGACTAGCCCTTTGTCAGCTATTTCACTTTATATAACAGTCTAGTTAGCCGCGCCTCTTGCAATGCGGGCAAATAACAGCCAAGAAAAACAAAAGACCATAGATGTGTTAGGGGTCGTACAGGCTCTTATGTAACATTCGTCCTTTACTTAGGTAAATACATAAAAAAATTACAATAAAAATTGCTGCAAACTTTTGCAGGTATTTTCTTCAATAATTATTATCATTTTCAGGAAAATAGAACAATTTTCCTACTTCTTTCTCACTAGCACCACACACTATACACCTTCCCATTATTTGGCAAGTGAAGTTTATTTGTTGAAAACACCTTATTGACTGTTTTTGGAATAAAGATGGGACTATGGATGGGATATTTTCGGCCTAGCGAACGAAAATAGTGCAGCGAGAAAAGCTGTACCCTAAGAGCTTTCTACATTTTCGGTCCCAAATCGGCTAAATCTATAAAAATCGTTATTGAAAGTTTACACAGACTAAGAAGCAGCATACCTACGGGGATAAATTGTCTAAACATCACTTAATAAAGTCACAAAGTAGAAACCACAACTCAAAATAAATACCAGAATGGTCGATCCATCAGAGACAAGATCCATGGTCGATCGGCTTTTTCGCAGCGTTGCCACGTTTTATTTATCGATTATTTACTGCTTCTATCACAATGGACTATATTGGGATGTGTTATATATGACATTGTTGAATTTTTAGCTCTTAGCGCTATCTGGGTATCACCTTTCATCATGTCAGAAAATAATGGGTTAATAGAGAATCAATGTAATTGATAAAGACGAAATAATAGGAATACATTTTCTATTAAGTTGTCTATCTCATTGGTTGTCTCTGAGTGCAGTCTGGAACTGATAGCGCGGCGAGTATTGTAAATTAGTTTCTGCCGCCTACGAGTTTTTGTTGTCTTTCTGGGTCTTTATGACGAGTTTCCGTCACTGGCTTATTAAAGACTTTCTTAATTACTATCAAAATATTAATATGTAAAAGAGAGAACAAAAATGCTCGTGTGTTTTATAAAAAAGTGTAAGTGTCAGTAAAACTGTTAATGTGCAAAGAGACTTCAGTCAATTTTATTTGCAAGTAAACAAAAAGGTGACAAGATTTTGGAGGAATTGAAAAACACAACCACTATTACAGTTCATGAATCTTGTAGGTAAAGTATGTTAGAAAGGAAGTATGTACGTACACATAGTACATAAGAAAGAATTTACAAAATATTAAGATCTTCTGTAAAAGGTTTTGATTTTAAAACAGATTGTCGGATCTGTGGTGAATCAATTTGTCTTGAAGAGAGAAAAAGAAACCCAAGCAATACAGACGAGAAATAATGAATATTAGCGAACTAAATATGAAAAAAATTTTAGCATAAATATGCAAAAATAGAATGGACGATTTACGCAGACAAATAGTAATTCGCTTGAGTAACATAATAGATTTGGGTGCTGTAAAAGGAAAATATCATTTGAGTTGTTATAAAAATTTAGTGCGCGATACTGCAGGTTCTTCCAAATATTCACAAGAAAAAAACGAAAGGCAATATAGCCCGTATTTATAAAAATGAAGTATTTACTTTGAAGTAAAAGGTACAAGCAAAAGGTAGAAGTAAAAGGTTTTGCTCTAATTCGTATTCATAATCTCTACCTTTTCCTTGCAAGCAAATGCTTCAAGAAAATGAAGTAAAAGGTACGGAGATTAGCGATTCCGACATGTTAAAACTTGCAGCATGCAATCAACGCGTATGTGGCATGTCCAGTGAATTTTATTTGCCTCATACTGAAAAACAGTTCGCACTTCGATTGGTGTAAAGGAGATCCATCTAAAATGTACTTGTGCAGCGTTTTTAAAGTAAATATTAATGTCTGACACCGATAGTGAACAGGAAGTTGCCGAAGAAGTCCCTACCGAGATGATGTTTATCGCTGAAAAAGTCCAATCATTTCCGCAGATTCTTGAGAAATCCCAAGTTCCAGCGATGAAAGAAAAGAAAACTGCTGCATTAACTGATATCGTTAAGGAATATGTTACTTTCTTTGGTAAAGAGATGGATATTAAAGCTTTCATGAAAAAAGTGAACAATATGAAAACGCGGCTAACAAATAAAACTGACAAAAATAAAACGGGGAACAGGCCCATTCGCCTTTTGTCCTGGGAGAAAAATTTGTTAAAGGCTATGGATGCGGATATAAATCCTGTACTAAGTCGGGTACCAGGTGCTCTTGAAATTGGCGTAGCAAATCAACCTTCTTTACCTTCTTCAAAGAATGAAATTGTGACGGAAAGCGACGCTGATCAGATGGTTATGTCTGGAGTTATAGCTAACAAAAAGCGATCCTACACATCGGTTGAAAAAGTTGCTGCTAAAAAAATGCCTCCAAAGCCTACCTGTGTTTTTGGCAAGCAAGAAGAGTCTGACGAAACGAGGCAGTTATCGACAACCCAACTTCAACGATTTTTCTTAGTTGAACAACTAAAAGTTGCTTATCTCCAACAACAATATTACTCTGCCAAGCTACAAAAATTAAGCGAGGCATCAAACGAAAAAGAGTATACTGTTGTTGGAGATAATATTTACCATAACTTGTAAATAAACGTATGTACATATATGTAGTATGTATCATTTATAGCAAAAAAATAAATAAATAAACTTTTTTTTTAGAGTTCAAACGTGTATGTTTATTTTTAGTCTAAGTAAATACATCTTTGTACAAGAAAACTAGATATACATAGCATGACATCAAAGTTTTAGACCTAATTATACACCTATATTGTTATTGGTAATAAGACGAGCCAATTCTTCTCGTCGCCTTTGTCCGTGTGCGCGAATAGCATCTACATTTTCATTCTCTATACATGGCAAGTCCTGTTCTTCCTCTTCATCATTTTCTTGAAAATCTGCATCTCTTAATTGCTTAGCTATATTGTGCAACACAGCACACGCAACTATAACTTTTGGAATACTGGACAATTTTACTCTGCATCCATACTTCAGGATATGAAATCGCCGCTTTACTTGCCCAAATGTATGCTCAATCACAACTCGCTAAGATTTAAGCAGCCTGTTAAAGACTCTCTGATATTCCTCGTGGGGGTCGGTGTAAGGAGTCATAAGACATATCATTATACCACACCCACTATCCCCTAGAAGAACAGTGTTTATGGTTTTTTTCATGATTTCACACACTGCCGAATTTTTCCATATACGAGCGTCATGCACTGATCCAGGCCAACTCCCATCTATACTAGTTAAAGCAGAATTTTGTTCGCATGTAACCTGTACATTAACACTGGCAAAACCTTTTCGATTTACATATTCGTCTCCAAATTGGGCTGGCTTTCCATCAATACGAATATGCGTGCAGTCAATAACGCCAATAGCTGTAGGAAAATGGAACTTGGTCAACCATTTCTCTTTGGCCTGCATAATTTGATTTTCTGTGTTTGGGAACCTTATCCATTCGTCGGCCTGTTGTACAATTCGCTCAAGCACTTCGTGAAATATTCTGGACACTGTGGGCTGCGTACATCCCATTTCTTCAGCAATTCCGCTCTGAAATCCAGGGTTCGCACAATACCGCAGAAATATTTTTATTTTCTGCACAGGTGACAGGGCTCCTCCACGAGTTTCGAAATCTATGCCAAGAAAGTGGTTTGCCAACCACACCACATTTTCCTCCTCAAATCTAAACAACGTCTTGAAATCTAACTCACGTCTTTGTTTGTAGGATTTTCCTCTGCGTAAATGCACCACATTAGCCATAACTAACACAAATGACTAAACAACTAGAGATAAAATAAGAAAAGTTGCTGTAACTTAGATTCCTTTTTTTTACAAGCAAATCCTTTAGATTCTAAGCAATTGCTTCATTTTATAAATAAGAAACACGTAAAAGCTTTTACTTCATGGAAGCAAGACCTTTTCCTTTACTTTTTTTATGCATATACCTTGAAGGAATTGCTTTATTTTTTTAAAGGAAAAGGTAAAACTTTTTTTTATAAATACGGCCTATTCTGCTTTTTTAAAATTGTGTAGTGTCCTGGCGTCCTAAATGTCTCGACGATAGTATTGCTTGCTCGTTGCTGTTTTAGTTTGTATGATAGGTAGCACGTAAATTTGCCCGTTGTAGAGTTCCAATTTCTTATGTATTTTATTAGCTTATTTCAGCTAACTCGGAGGACCAGTCAAAATGGCGTACAATAATCCAAATATTAAGTTTTTTTTTGTAAATAGGCTTTATTACAAAGCTTCACTTACAAACATATACACGCGTTTAATACTAATACAACATAACTATTAACTTATTAGCTACTAACAACATAAATAAACGGGATTTCCGTAAAAAAACCATTGACAAATTAAAATACGTGGCTACGCGAGTTATAGATTTAAGAAACCACCCTTACTTATCATTTGCTTATTTTACTCTGAGCTTATAAGAGCGGCCCTTAGATTATTTAGGACACTCTTACTTTTACTCTTGTGTAGCTAAGAAGTCATTTTGTCATTTTATACTTTGATAAATTATATGTCTGAAAGTTTAAATTGGCATTTAGTGTAATTTAGCGATATAAATTGTTTTTAAAAATAAATTTGTTCGTGTAAAAGTTATAATTGGCGAAGTCTTAGTGGGTCTTAGAAAACCGGTGAAAAGTGTGCTTGGTAGTGTGTATAGTGCAAAATCTTGAAGCCACATTCCTGGTCGTTGGTATTAACCATTGATCTAAGAGGAAATACCTTCCGTCCACGCATCAACCACACCTGTACTCGGAGGAAAATCATAGAAACAAAGATAACCATTCGTAGGTGAGATTCCTTTCCAAAACATTATACAATTTTGTGAAATTGGTATATGAAACATTTCTATATTTAATTTTTCCTATATTTTTTCTTCTCTTTTTATTTTTTTTTATTTAGTCACATTTAGCACAATTAATATAATTACGATTATTTCTTAAGTGTAAATACCACATACATATTTAGCACAATTAATATATTTACGACTATTGCCTAAGTGTAAATTCCATATACATATTTAGCACAATTAATATATCTAAGATTATTCCCGAAGTGTAAATACCACATACATATACATAATTGAACGCATACATGCCTAAGTACAATAGTTAAAAAACGAATGTCTTTACCCGAAATAGAACTTAACATTACGGAAGAAGAAATAAAAAAGATTAGCGAAACCTTTAATCCAACTCTTGAGTTAAACAATCAAGCAAAAATGACGACTATAAATAGCGCTAAAGAAATCGCACATACTCTAAAATCTTTCTCAGATAAACATGAACACCTCGAATATTTTATACAATCAGTTGACAAATTTAATAATCGATATCACGAAACTACAAATGATGAAACATTAAAAGAATTTGTGCTTGCCTCTATATATGCTAAAATAATAGATGAAGCCGCAGATCATCTACTTTGCCATCCGGTATTAACAACTTGGCCACTGATTAAAATCGAGTTAAGACGAGTGTTCGGCGACAAAATAAATCATCACACACTCTCTCAACAATTAAACTTTATGACTAAGCATAAAAATGAGTCGACATTAGAATTCTTAGATAGGGTTAAAATCTTCAAGAATTTAATACAGGCTACTAAAACAGCCCTTATAGAGCAAAACGAACAAACCGCAGTCACCGTTATCCTAGCTAACGTGAATAGTGAACTTAGAAAAATTCTTTTAATAAATAATCCTAACGAATTAGATGATACATATAATACCATTTTATATCATACTATGATCGAACAACAACTACAAACTAGAAATCAGTCACAATTCCCGAAGATAAAATAATAATAGTTTCAACTCTAATATACAACGCCATCCTATCAGCAGAAGTTTAGAAACAACGCATTGGCAAACAAAAATACTGCAGAACGATGGTTCGGACGTATAAGCGAAAAACAGAACAGCATTCTTGGTCTTTGGAATCAATGAGGAAAGCTGTCCTTAGCTATGTTTCCGGAGAAATGTGATACAAAAAAGCAGCGCAAGAATATAATATGCCACAGACTGCACTAGAACGATATGTCATAAAGTATAGGGGCAATCCCGATGACACGACCATAATAAAGAAATTAGGCCATTACGTCACTGTATTTACCAAGGAGTAAGAGACCGATTTAGCAGTATATATAAAATTAATGGAGACTCGATTTTACGATCTAACTTCTACTGAAGTTCGGACAGTAGCTTTAGAGTTAGCCGAAAGAAATAAAATTGCTCACAATTTTAACAAAACACTTAAAATGGCGGGGCAGACTGGCTGAGGTTTTTTTTAAAGACATCCCGATATAGCCTATAGAAAACCGGAAGCAACGTCAGCGGCTAGGGCCATGGGGTTTAACAGGGTTGCAGTTGGTAACTTTTTAATCTACTCGAAAAAGTCATTGATAAACATAAAATTACGCAGCAGCGCACTTACAACGTTGACGAGGCCGGCCGCGGCGCCGGCGTATCGACAGTTCCGAAAAGTCATTCCAAAATTTTAGCCCTAATTGGTAAACGTCAGGTCGGAACTCCAACATCTGCGGAAAGAGGGAAATTGATGACGACGATTGTCTGCTTCAGTGCTGCCGGAAGCTATATGCCTCCTATGTTTATTTTTTCGCGAAAGCGAATGAGGCCTGAATTTCTAGATGGAGCACCAGTTGGCTCTTGGGGAGAATGTCATGAATCTAGATGGATACAAGGAGATTTGTTTATCTTGTGCTTAAAAAGATTTATAGAATGGTCGAATGCAACCAAAGAGCAGGTACTTTTGTTGCTCGATGGGCATGCTACACATGTTAAAAGTGTTGAAGTTATTGATATAGCTCGAGAAAATGGCGTTAACCACTGTGCTTCCCACCACACTGCACACACCGTCTTCAACCCCTTGGGTGTTGGCTTTATGAAACCCTGGAGCACCTACTATAGCAATGAGGTCAAGAAATGGTTGCGAGAACAACCAGGCCCAGTGGTTACCCAATTTCAGACTGCTAGATTGTTTGGAAAGGCGTTTATTGCTGCTGTAAATTCCTTTAGGTCTACAGGAATTTGGCTTCTCGAACCAAACGCCTTTACGGATGCAGATTTTGCACCGGCTGAAACAACCAATATTCCAGAAAATCCCAATGGCAACGGATCGATCACAGCAAAGGGTTCCTGAACCGACTTTTGGACCAAACTCTCCACAACCTGGATGTTCAGGAATAAATAATAGCAAGGAACGAGATGAGCAAAAGACTTGTGAACCAGCTCTTCCACCAAACTCTCCGAAACCTGGATGTTCAGGAATAAATAAGAATAAGGTAGAAGATAAGCAGATGACTCCTGGACCGGCTCTTCGACCGACCTCTCCACAACCTGGATGTTCAGGAATTAACAATATAGCAAAAAGGTCTGCCTTTGGAGTATCGCCTGAAGTCATATTGCCCTTACCTAAAGAATTACGAACAACACAGCGAGTTTTAAAACGCAGAGGTAAAACAGCGATAAATACGGAATCACCTTACAAAAACGAAATAGTTGAACAACAAAAAACACAAGGAAAAAAGGCCTGCAAAAGGAACATAACGAAGACTTCAGAAGGTAAATCGGATAAGACTACGACAAATAAAATAAAAAAGCTAAAGTATCTTCAAGGACACTTGAAAATGAAAATGTATCCTCTGACGAGGACGAAGATGCTGAATGTCTGTATTGTGGATACCTATGGTCTCAGTCCAATGAAGGGTGGATAAGATGCCGAAAGTGCAGTCGTTGGGCACATTGCTCTTGTGCCGGGGCGGCGAAGAAGATGAAGATGATGAAGCTATGCATATTTGTGTCATGTGCACCTAAGTTAATTAAATTAACATAATCAAGTATAGAATGTATTTTGTGTTTTTTTCTGTCAAGCTGAACAATAAAAATATATTTTTTTACAATATCTATGATTATACCCCACATTGCCCCACTAAGTACCCTACTGACGGGGCATAGCGGGGCAAATGACTTTTAACTAAAATATTATATTTTATCGATTATTTAAGGATGTAGCAATGAAACTATCATGGCAAATGATTGACGACATGCCAAGTAAGCAGGTTTAATTATTAAAATATTTTTTTAGCAATAGAATGCCGCATTAGTAGGTGATGAACTTTAAGTACCCCACAATGTCTCGGTATCCCCTACACACTTAGTCTTAGACATTAGTTTACCTAAACACAAACCGTTTTTTGCAGTTCCTTTTTGTTTAAGAATTATTCGAATTCTTATTTAGCTCCCAAGTATTGCAAATAAAAAATAACCCTTAATTACCAACGGTACTTGTACGTACCACATCTTGTATACCGGTATAAAATAATATTGAAACGAGAATAATACGTTTTAACCACAGGTACGTCTGACTCTATCTTTTAAGAATACAAGGTTTGTTCCGTTTTGAAATTGCGCGGGATATTTTGAAATACGTCAGTACAACCCAGGCGATCGTAGTGTTCGTTAGGTTATAATTCACACCGATCTTTATTATCGATTTTTTTCATTTATATGTTTATGTACGGTGTTTTTTCTTGATAAGACAACATGAAAGTTACTTTTAATTATAATAGACACATTTAGTACAAACAATTTCATTATTTTATCTATAAAAAACATATCAAATTTATTGTTGGTACCCATACGTACGGTTGGGAGTTTATGTTCCAATTTTATTATTCGAATGGAAAACTAGCATTTTTTTGTATTGGGCTGTTATAAAACTGATGAGACACATACAGCAGTAAACTTGGCGACATTAATTAAAAATCTATTGACCGAACGGCAGCTTTTAGAATATATATGCGGGGTAGTTATGGATAATGCTAATAATATTATTCGCAACATATCGTCCACATGGTGCCACAGCGGGTGCTTTGCTCACAGCCTAAACTTAGTATTACAAACTGATCTACAAGAAATAGCATATCTCGAAATAAAGCTAAATCTGTAGTAGAATTTTGTAGGCGTAGTCCTGTTGCAGCCGCTAAACTAAAAATTTTACAGCAACAAATGGAACATCCTGAGCTAAAGCTCAAGAATGACGTCGTGACAAGGTGGAATTCAACGTACGATATGTTGGAAAGGATCAACTATTGCAGTTACGAATTGTACTCAAAAAGTCAAACCATAACTGCCCAAGATTTTGAGAACTTTGACTGGCGGAAAAAGGAGTAACTATTTCGAAGGTGATATTATTTAGCAGATTATTACTAAACCATATTTCTAAGCTAGAGTCAGATTTGAAAGTAAGAAGTTCGAGTCCGATTGAGATTGACATGTGTGTGAAAATTTCGAGAGAACTGTTAAAGAGATTCCAAAATGCAAAAGATAACATAATCTGGGCCGAATTTACGATGCTGGACCCCTGGTTTAAGAAATACGGATTTAAAAAAGAATCCACCTACAAAAATGCATACGACCGAATTGTAAGAAAAATTATTGCAGTCATCTCACGAAAGCAACTAAAAACCAAGAAGATATTTTCGCGTTTCTGAACACGCCGGAAAATGTTTCTAAATGAGAAGACCAATGATTTGTGGAGCAATTTTGATAGCGAAGTATGAGTGACAGCAGCTTTATGATTTTATTAATTCATAATATATAAATTTTTAAATTTTCAGGTAAATGAAAATGGGCTACAAATAGATACCAGACCTCACGCCGGCGCCGCTGCGATTATTGAAGTGGACAAATATTTGGCGGAACAGCGATTCACTAATATGGTGAAAAGAGAGAAAATTTGCCTTTCCCAATCTGTATGAAGTTATTAAAAGTCGACTCTGTGTACCTGCCACATCTGTGCCTTCAGAAAGGATGATCTCAAAAACCGGTCAAATTTGTAATGCGATCGAACGGGACGAGTCCACAAAAGTATCGAATTCCCATCACTATAATATAGGATATATTTTCCCATTCGCATAATTCTTATAGTATATTGATTTAAAAAATAATTATAGGAATATTGTACACGCATTTCTTAAAAAATATTACGTTTAATAAAATCTATTATATATATTATATATCAGATATTTCCCGTTCATCGCAACATTCTCCAGCTAATTCTAATGATGAATGTGATTTGAGTAATATGCAAAATCTAGAAAATGAAGAAAAAGGATAGGTAGAACTTCATAACCATAACACTCAGGGTGGGTTTAAACATTGATTTATGTTTTAATTTTAAATTACTTTGAAATATGAACTCCACTTTTTTAAAATAAACATCAAAATTGTGTGTGCATTAGTGTTTGTTTCGCCGTTTATTGTTTTAGTATTGGTACATAATTTTTTGTTTGGGTCTGGGTATCTATGTTTGTCGGTTAACGCACTTTAACACCGGCAAAATTTTTAACAAGAAGATAGATTCATCACCAACAGCAAATCCCCCAGATCATTTTAATGACGAAATTGTCCCAAGCAAAGATCAAAACGTAGATGACCGAAACCTAGAATACGAACATAAAGGAAGGCCGATTTCTCCAAAGATAAAAGTCTTAAATGCTCAAGGTAAATCAAAACGATAAGGATTAGTTTACTAGCTATATTACATGACATTGTTATCAGTTTGCATCTTCACATCAGGATCTATCACTGCCTCTGATGAGCAGGTCTTGCTTAAACTGACAGAGGTGTTTTATTTTGTAGATGGTCACTTCTGGATCAAATAAAATCACTAATACTATTAACACTTTGCCTGAAAGTAGTTCCGATTCAGATAATTCCTCAGAAAACTACTCAAGTGATAGTGAACCTGAACCATTTGGCTCTTCACACTGAAACGATCTGGATTACAAGGCGTCTCCATCAGAATCAGAATCGCAATCCGGTAAAAAAAAATTACTCCGTAGTAGCAAAATTGACTGCTGTTGTGGATCCACCTAAGAAAAGGGGCAGGAAAAGAACCAAAAACTGTGTAGATTGGAAAAAGAACGCGGCTATACGATTACGAAATAGTGGTCAGAGCTACCTTTCAATTAAGGTAACTAATAAAAATGAAGCCAAAGAACAAAACCTTAGTAGAACGACCTGCAATAAAATGTTACCTCCTTACGCATGACCATTCGATGAGGACTAACCGGACTCGACCTATCTGGTTCCCTCGAAAGTAGTTTTAGTTTAGATTTTTTATGAGCGTTGATTCGCTTAATTTATACTTGTGTGCTTTAATTAGGTTTCACTTTGATTTATGGTTCACTTTACTTTTTACTTTACTTTTCACTGACGCGACTTTAGGGGCGTTTGAGCTTGTTACCTGGACAGCGTTTGCCTTAATTAAAGGGTACTACTCAACCAGATGATTAAGCTCGGAAGGTTTGAACTTGGTTACCAGAGAAGCATTTGCCTTAATTAAAAGGTACTACTTAACCAGATGATCAAGATCGGAGGGTTTGAACTTGTTACCAGAGAAGCGTTAGCCTTAATTAAAAGGTACTACTTAACCAGATAAGTTATCGTTTACTTGGTTTGCACGTTCTTTTATACTAAACTTTGTTGAAAGTTTACTGATTGTTTTAAAAACATGTTTAGATAATGATCATAATATGTTGTCATTCAATGTCAAGTAACAAGTTCAAACTTTAGACTGAGTGTTCCTTTTTTAGCGAATACGATTTAGTTTACACATGCCCCCTCCAACTAGTATTGGTCCCCAATGCAACACATCTTTTATAGTTAAAAAGTTCAAAAAGAAAAGAATCTCCATAATAAATAAATAATTGTTAGTGATTGCCAAAGAAATAAATAAAAAATTATCTATCATAGAGACGATAAAAAAACTCATTTTTGCTGAGTATGTTTAAAGGAGTGGAACCCCCTTAAATAATAACGAGTTGTCCTCAATTTTCGAACAGTCATATCGTTCCGTACCTACTTAAATCTAAGTTATGTTAGAGCACAACTTTCTTGTATATGGCCAAGTTCGGTCCTGGATTCCAGCCAAAAGGTCTCGATCTACGTCCTTACTCAAATCAAAATCTTTGTCGGTCTCCTTTTGGCTGCTGTGTATATCAGGACTCCATCGCCATTGACTGTGTGGAGTTTATTGTTTTGCGATGAAATTCTTTTTGAATTCCTACAATGGACAAACCATAAGCTAATGCAAATGCGTTCAAATTACCAAAAAGAGGATCATCTAAGGGAACTTGACATTATAGAATTGAAGGCTTTTCTCGATCTTCTTGTTTATTCATCAATATTCAAGTCTAATCATGAAAACATTGAAACATTGTTTGCTATCAACGGGACAGGTCGAGACATTTTTAGAGCCGTTATGAGCCAGAAACGCTTTGCTATTCTTTTGACAGCATTGCGTTTTGATAATCCGGATGCGCGCGATGTGCGCATGAGGGAAAATCCTACAGTAGCCATTTCCTCAAATTTTAAAAAAATTATTCAAAATTGTCAGGAATTATAAGGGATGGGACAATCCGCAACAATCGATGAAATGCTTGTTGGTTTTAGAGGTCGGTGTCGTTTCAAGATGTACATGCCATAAAAACCATGTAAATATGGATTCAAAATAATGTGTCTGACGGATGCAAGGACCAGTTATTTGCATAACGCTTACATATATTGTGGCAAAGGTTCTGACGGACTTGGGCTAACGAACGAAGAACAACGATATGCAAAACCAACGCAGGCAGTTATACGACTTGCGAAGCCAATTTTTGGCTCCAATCGTAATATAACGGCTGACAATAATTTGGTTTAGCTCCATGGAGGTTTTAGAAGTTTTGCGCCAAAAGTTTTCGAGAAGATGCAACTATGGTGTCTTATGTGCGAAAGCAAGGGAAGGATATGATCTTACTATCTTCAATGCACGATAGAATATTCACTGACACCGAAACTCATATACCAGAAATTATAATATATTATAACGCTAATAAAGCTGGAGTCGACACAATCGATGTGTTCTAAAAGTTCAACAAGTTGTCGTACTCGCAGGTGGCCCTTAGTTATTTTCTTTCGTGTTTTGTATGTTGCCACAGTAAATTCTTATATTTTACATCAGTGTTTTTAAAAAAATCCGGAAATTCAAGAGAAGTCCTTGTTTGCAAAAAAAAACTCGCGGTAGGTTTAGTGGAAGAACATATGAGAAGGCGCTTAATAAATTACCGCATTCCGCGCAATATTCGTGCTACTATAAAGAGAATTTTAGGATTACCAGAAGAAAATCAGGGTGAAGACACTGAAGAACTCATCCTCCAAAAATGCAAAATTTGCTCTATCTGCCCATCAGCTAAACGAAGAATGACAAAATATCTTTGTGATCAGTGTAAACAGACAATATGTCTCAGTGCTCGAAACCGACTAGCAACTCATGTGTCGAAAAACGCCTGTAAATTCTAATGTAAATTTAAATCCGAATGTATATAGCAATTTTAACCCTAATTTTCATAAACTCTCAAACACCATAAACGAAATTAACCCATTAGCTATTCTTTGCGTTTGATCAGTTTCTCTCTACGCTCAAATCGTGTAACGGAGACAGAATTGCCATAGTCCAGGCAACGGTGAGATTTTTCACCGATGAGCTTGGAAAATACAATATATAAATGTTGAAATAAACATTGTTATTTAAAGTGTGTAGTTGGAATTATGATTCAATCAGGCACAAATTGGGCGAGTTTAAGCAATAATAATCCTTTCTCGGTTATTTTTTTATTGGAAACCCGCATAGACCCATGGTTTGTTTTGAAGTTTCGGGGTTATCAGGTCGACAGATCTGATAGGCCCAATCCACGCGGAGGTGGCGTGGCCTGCCTGGTACGTAAGTCGATCCCCTTTAAAAGGATCCGCAACATTCGCTCGGCAACAGAACACGTTTGCATCGAGACCGACAGCGGTCTGCGTATCGCGGGAGCCTACATCCCTCCGCACGTTCCCTTTACCTGTGATGACTTCATGGTTTTCTTCCCGGACAACAGGAGGTCCCTGTTCATTGTGGATCTAAACGCCCAGCACGTAGTGTGGGGCGCTAGATCTACGAACACCAGGGGCCAAATGATGTGCCGTGTAATAGAAAATAACCCAGATCTCCTTTTTCACCGCTCTGAAGTTCCAACTTTCTACCCTTCTTGGGCCCCTACTGGATGCTGCTGTTACAAAGGGAATCGCTGATGTCCCGCCACTCCAGGCGATAAACGACTTAAACTCTGACCACCTCCCAATCGTGATTTGCCTTTAACCAAGGCGGCCAGAGACCTGTGAAATGACGTAGGGGGGTTCGCCCCCCCCCCCCCCCCCTTGAACAGTGAACAAACGCTCTTATTTCCAAGTTTAAAGTTGTTTGTAAATGTAGGTTTTAATCATGATGTTAAACCAAAAATAAAGTAGGACCAGTTTACTAAAGCCGTTTAGCGATTGAAACAACGCCCAGTTGTTTGTGCCGTGCCCCTGCCAGTGCCTGTCTTTCGCTGCAGTTCGTGTCACGTGGTACGTAGCACTGTTTTCATTTTATTAAATATTAAGAAGGAATAGCAGCGATGAGTTTCAAGAACAAGGAAAAACGAAAATTAGGCACGTTAGATAATTTTCTAAAACGTATGAAATCTGATGGTGATGGTGGTGGTGGTAGTAAGGTAGGTAAAAATGTCCAAAAAGGCATAGTTTACAGTTTTATAACTAGTTTTAGGTAGTTTCTACATTTTAAATTCTTGTCGGAGACAAATGAAAAAGGCGACTCTCCAACTACATGTACTCCGGCGACACCGGCCACATCGCCAAAAAATAAAATTGAATGTTTGCCTGATTTTAAATTTGATATTGGCAACTACATCGAGACTGACACAAACAAACCAATTCTTAATTTAGACGGTTTTACGAAGTATAAATTGCTAGTCAATCATTGGAAGCCTCCTAAAGATTATGTTTTTCCACATTCCTTGCACATTAAAAAGGGCAAAGACGGAAGATCAGCTACGAAATGTTGTGCAGATTTTCTTGGCTAGTGTTTTCAGAAAAAAGTCAGGGACTTTTTTGCAAATCATGTACCATATTTAAGTTAGAATGTAAAGTTGGAGGACAAAGAACTATTCAACCTCAGAGATTTGTTCGACGCCCTCTTACATCATATGCCAAACTGACGGGCAAAGATGGCGACTTAATGAAACATCAGTCAATTTTCTACCATATCCGAGCAGAAGAAAAAGGTAATAAGCAATTTATAGTTTTTTCACAAAATACGGTATTTTGATTAATATTATTTAGCTAAATTATTCATACCGACCTTTGAAGACAAAAAAATTGGCAGTGTGTAATATGTTGGATAAAGAAAGAAAAAATCAAATAGAAGTAAATCTAAAAAGATTGTCACCTATAATCAAAACAATAATTTTACATGGCAGAAAATATACCACTACGTGGACACAGGGATGATACAACCATTTTTGAACTGGACAGTGACGGAGATTTAAGTTTAACAAACCTCAATGACGGTAACTTTAAGGCACTTTCGGGTGGATTCGTGGTGACAAAGACCTAGAAAATCACCTGAAAAATGCTAGGTCGAATGCCACCTACATCAGTAAAACTACGTGTAATTCTCTAATTCAATGCTGCGGAGAGGATGTTTTAAACACTATTACTAATCGGGTTAAAGAAAGCCGATATTACAGTGTTCTTTTCGATGAAACAACAGACGTATCACACCAATCTCAACTCAGTGTTTCCATACGTTATTTTTACTTTTTTATTGGTACAGTCAGAGAAGATTTCGTTGGGTTTACAGATCTTCATTTAGATAACTATGATCCCTCTAAAAACGAAGATGTTCAATGCCCAATAGAACCTAAATTCGATGGTAAAACTTCAGGCACAAGTGTTATAAGAAAACTTCAGAAGCTAGGCCTTGATCTAAAAAATTGTGTTGGTGTTGGTCGTGACGACTGTAGTGTAAACGTTTCAGCTGTTCGGGGACCTGTTTACAAAATTCAGAAGACTGCCGTAAATGCAGTTTTAAGTTCATGTTTTAATCACAGACTTAGTCTATCTATTTCCAAAACTTTGAATGTAAAATGTATTAAAAACGCGATGGGTATTATCCAAGAAGTTGTGGCATTCTTTAATGCACCAGCAAAGAGGCACGTCCATGCGAAACCAGGTGGATTGAGAGGCATGACTCTATACTTCAATTTAAAACTGATTTTTTGAAAATTACATATTTTCGCTAGATTAAATTTCGGAATGGAATGAAGGAAATTCATCAAGTAAGGCCCATAATATACTCTCAAAATCGATATGCGACTGCGAGGTCATTTTGACAGTGCATGTACTTTCTGAAATTTTTAATGTGACCTTGCCATTAAGTAAGTTTCTTCAGGGAAAAAATATTGGATTGGATAATGCTGCTTCATATGTGACAAATGTTATTGACGTTTTAAAACAAGAAAGAACAAATTCAGAAAATGCATTCGCGTCAATAATGCAGAGTGCTTCCAGCACCCTAGAAGCCTTAGCTATAGAATTAAAAATTCCTCGTTTAGCATCTAGACAAACCCAGCGAGCCAATCAATACTCCAGTAGTAATGCAGTAGATTACTGGACAAAAGTTATTTTTATTCCTGTTTTGGACTACATCATATTAGATTTAACCGAAAGATTTTCGGACAAAATGTTAAAATGTTTTTCACTTAATGAATTAATTCCCAAAAATTGGCTGCTTTTGACACACTATAATAATCTTAAAGAAAATATGACCTTAATATGTCAACAGTTTTCAGAATTAATTGAGAATCTTGAGAGTGAGAGCACGAAATTGTTGGGTGAAGTACAACTTTTTGAAAGAGCTATGGATAAAAACACATCTTGCCAAACTGAAACTGCTATCGAAAGCATAGACCAAAACTTTTATCCCACAATCACAAAATATTTACGTCAAACGTTGGATGCGTTCTCGTATGACACAGGATCGTTTGGAAGGATTGGCCCTATTGCATATATATAGGGACATTCACATTGAAATTGAAAGGGTGATTGATAGATTTGCTAAGGAGTCTAGAAGATTGCAATTTGTTTTATAAATTTATTATTATTGTTTTTAGTTTTTATTTTATGGACCTTACTATTATTAGCATTTATTGCTGATTTCATAATTTTGTTTATTTTCCTAAGTCTAGATAGGATTTTGTATTTTTTTGTATATTAACTTCCTTATCCTTCCTATAATATATATTAGGAAATATATTACTATATCATGCTAGATTTGACTATATACATATGAATGAACTATTGTGTTTTCCTCTGTTTCAAACCGTCACACATTACGCATTCAAAACAAGCCTGCATTACATCAACCTCTCGGTAATGCACCATTGAATCAGGCTTAAAAGTACCGGGCAAGCAAACCGCAGTGGTATTGACTGGCACATAGCTAGGTTTTATAGATAGGTTAGTTAGCCCTAGGCGTGACAGCGATGCGCCCCTGCTACTCACGCTTGAACAAGCGTGAAAGGCGGCGCTAGCTGCGTGTAACGCGATTTATAATATACCTTAGCAGGCCACCAAAATTGTAAGTGTGTATAATAAATGATGTTGTTGGTTAACACTCCTAGAAAAAGTCGGAGAAACCTTAGTTTATTAAAAGGAACCGTAAACCTACAAAGAAAATGAATTCATGCATATTAAGGCACACCGTGAGACGCTTAAAATCAAAAGTCACGAACTTAAGAAGTTTGCTCAAATATCTTCGGGAGAAATATGCGATTTCGGAATCTTCTGCGTCTGTTATCAAGGTAAATGACTTTCATAGATATTTAGGCAAAAAACTGTAAATATGTAAATAAAAACATTCGATCAGTCTACAAAATTCAATATGGATGTGAAAAGAATTTGACACGGTGTGGGGTTGTCATTTTAACTGTCGATTGTGTATTCGTATTTTTGATTTGACATCTATAATATATTTATGGAGTAGATTGAGAGTATTTTTATTTACATTCATGTTAGTCAATTAAGAAATTAAAAAGGTATATGATTAAACTTTATATTTCCTCATTTCAGGCGTTCCTTGATGGACCAGTAGCAGACATATTTGACAGGATGCTCAAGGACCCCACAACCCAAAAGTATGATGTTAGACTACATTCTTTCGCACTCACTTTAGATTTCTATTCGCGTAGTGCTTATACATTTGTAAGGACAACATTTAATAAATCGTTACCACATCTAAGCACAATATCCAAGTGGTACACGTATGTTGATGGAAAGCCCGGTTTTACAAAAGAAGCAAAACTAAAAAGCAAGGCCTCAAATAAAACATTGTTGTGTAACCTGGTAATGGATGAAACGGCTATACGCAAAAGGGTAGAATGGAATAGTACTCGATTTACTGGTTATGTGGACATAGGAGGGCAAATAGATTCTGATGAATTGCCCCAAGCAAGAGAGGTTCTTGTATTTATGATGGTCTAAATGGAAGCTGGAAACTGCCAGTGGGCTATTTCCTAACAAATGGAGCATCAGCAAGTGAGAAACCAACATTGGTCAACAAATGTTTAGAGTTTATTCACCAATCTTGCATTGTGATTACTTCTCTAATATTTAATGGAGCAGCATCTAATGTCAACATGGCTGAAAAGCTAGGTATAAACTTTAGTGATGCAAGACATTTAAGGACAAGTTTCAAACACCCAGTCACTGAAGATGAAACATTTATCTTGTTGCCTTGCTTCTATGAATACTTTAAAAAATGGTGAAAATGAAGAGATAAAATGAGAATATATTTTAAAACTGGCGGAGGAACAAAATATAGAGGGTCTACATGCTGCCACAAAAATAAGGGTGCCGTCATTTGCAATGGGCACGAAAGTAAATGAGGGTACGATTGGCTACACAAACACTTAGTAGAAGCTTATTTGATGCCCTTAATTTTCATAGACAAGATCTGCAATGACCAGAATTCGAAAATTCCAAGGGAACTGCGGAGTTTATTTTAAACTTTAACAACTTATTTGATGTTTTAAGCTCTAGGACTAGAGTACTTAAATATTTTTACAAGAAGCCCCTCTCAAAAGCCACTAACCCAAACTAACCCAATTATAACGTCTGCTAGAAAAACAGGATTTCTAGGTTTCTTAATTTGCATGAAAAATTTAAAACATATATATGAGATATTTGTTAAACAAAAGTCCTTTATTAATGGAGATGTAGATGTGAGGCAACACTGCGTTGTTATTGTTTCCAGTTTTCTTCTAAAATCAGTGAAATTTTGGTTAAATTGTGCAAAATAATTGTTAAAAATGCCTTAGCATTACTAATTAAGGACAGTAGTATATCTGACCATTAAGGCAAGTGTTATTTTAATCGATCAAGTGGGATTTTTATGCTGTTGTTTACGGGCTGTCTGCTTGGCGCAGTGCGACGTTGTCGCGTGCTCACCGCTAATTTTCTCGAATGCTTAAATCAACGAATTCTAAATTGTAACGTATGTTAAAAGAAGAGTGTGACGATTCGTGGAAAGAAATTTTATTTTACTCTTGGAAGATTTTTACTTATAACATTACTTACTAAAATTGTCGGAAAATTGATAAATAAAATTTGTTTGAATAAATATGACTTTTATTATGTTAAGATTAGTAAAGTCTGTTTTTAATGGGAAAATTTGGCACGTGTCAAATACTAAGTTCTGATTTTGGAACCATCTGACACACTAACAATGTCAAAAAAGTTCTACCGCACTACCAAAACTGAACACTTTGCACTTGACGCGCATTTTGCTAACCATGTTAGCACCATCAAGAGCTAATCAGTTCTAATCATCTGATCATCTGTCGAATGCAAAGTGTTCAGTTTCTGGTAGAACTTTTGTGACAATGTGTCAAATGTTTAATTTTTTTGTTGTAACTTGGTAATTTCATTAATTTTATATATGCTTATTTAAGCTAGATGTTTAACCTCGAATATCTGGAAATACAATTGTATGTTTGCTGGACAGAACAGGCTGTTCAATGTTCATAGTACGAGTAGTTAAAACTTTACGCAAATATCCATAAATATTTGTTATTTGTTGATTAATTTTAATTGGTGAAGTTTTTATTGTATATTTTTCTAAATAAAACTAGAACTTCACGCAAATAATGTTTAATATATTATTAAAACATAATACAGATATGTATATTAATAATGAAAACATAATTTTCTTATACAATTTACTGGGAGTTACATTGGCAGCCTATCCTTTATTTTACAAAAGTTTTATTTTTTAAGGTCTTTAATAATACTCCTCAACGTTTTTGATCAGGGTATATTGAAAGTTTGTTAGAGCTGCACATAATTCAAAATGACCGAAAATTCTAAAATATAATGTGCCGGAACTTGTTGAAGAATATTAAAACATTTTATTCTCCTAATTGCTCTCTCGACATGAATTTTTCCTTTCGCAATTTGTTGTGTTTCATACGCTTGGGATGCTGTGAATTTGAGAAACTCCGTTTTCCATTCGAAGGATAGATGAGGCACCATCTAGGGTGGATTTAGAAAGCTGAATATAATTTTCACTGATTTATTCGGGAAACATTTATCATAGATAATAGATAAGTCTGAGGCCGATGCTTCCAGTGTAAGCGGCCGTAGGTGGTAGATGCGTAAGCCTACTCGCATCGTCCGGTGAAGGACCACCCCACCAGAACTGGGAAGCGCTAAGTTGAACATATGGACAGTGATACCAATAGCAACACTGATAGAGAGCCTGACTACAACCCAAGCGAAGATAGCACTGAAGGAGTTAGAACGAGGTAGCGATGAAATAGTCACCATTCTATATTAACATTTTAAAACTAATAGACTTAATGCTGATAAGCTTATTGTGTATACAGATAACTGCAGTAGCCGAAATAAAAATTGGTCTCTAATTTGTTTGTAGCAACAACTTACTATAGAAGGCATATTCATTTCTATTGAGCATAAATACTTGGTAGTAGAACATACGAGAGTACCATGTGACCGAAATTTCGCAGCCATTGAAAAGTATAAACGTCATCGAATGAAACAAGTGTGCACTCCAGACGGCTGGTATGACTGGGTGATTGTATTGAAACAATCTATTTTTTTTTCTTTTAAAGAGCTACAAAGCGAAATTACTAAAAAGAGCTATACAGATAATAAAGAAAAAGTTAACTTTTCCAGAATATCAAGCCTCAAGTTTTCATTTGAACAACCTAACATAATGTACAGCAAAAAATCTAATAAATGAGGACTTTAAAGCAGTTAATATTGGGAAGAAGGGTCCAAGGAAGGCAATTTTACTATCTAGAGACTTGAAATTAATATACAGTGAACATCTTCCACTAAACAGAAAAAGACATGAAAATATTTCCCAGCTTTTACAGTTTATTCCGTCAGCTCTCCTACAATACTTCGTACCAAATACTTATAGTGAACCACTGGAAGATGCTGAGAATCTGGTTGATTTTTCAGATATTGAAAATAATGACAACTGAAGTTGAATTTTATGATTATTTAATTCGAATATATTATTTTTTATGTAAAAGCTTGTCCCCTTTTACATAAAAGGTTTTTCAAAAAATGTTTAAAAACTCGAAAACTGTTATATAATAATTTGCGTTAGTTTTATTATGTTTTTAATTACATATTTCCAAATAAATATTTACCTTATTACCGATAAAAATTAAAGACTTGGATTTCATGATTTGAAAATAATTAAAAATTAGGTTTTCTCCGAAATTTTGTTCGGTGGCATGTCCCCTTCTGGTCCCAAGGTCTTCAACTGTAATGCCAGGTTTTACGAGGTTTTAATGGTGGATCCTTCTGTATGAGTGGCAGTTCACAAACCGTTGTAATACGTTTGTGGTCAGAAGTAGCTAATGGCGGACCAACTGTAATTGTGTACTGGTCAGACTTTGTGGTTAGAAGAAGATCCAGGAGGGCGGTAAATTCACCCCTCTCTGAAATCTGAGTGCTCGTCTACAAGTTGAGTAAGCTCGCAGCTGATGGAGAATGCTTCAGCTTCTTTACCTTCGATGTCAATTTTGTTGGTGTTATGGGCATTAAAATCTCCAAGAGCGATTATTTATAAATTGGGGTGGTCGACCTGTATTGAATCAAAAGTGGTAGCTAGTGTTGTAAATAAGCTTTGATAGGCACTACCGCTCGGAGGGCGATAGAGACAGCTTATGAAGTTGGTTAGTCTCTTGGCAGGGAACTTGAGCCACATGACGTCAAGGCTGTTCGGTTCGAGTATTTCCTCGCGGTGACATGAAAGGTCGCTTCGTATACAAGGACATATTCCAAACTTATGTCCAAATCGGCAAAGTAGGTCGCAACCAGGGTAGAGGCAGCTTACTATTGTTGTAGAACATACTCGTGTTTCTGTAAAGGCTAATATGTGTAGTCTATTTGTTTGTACATATTGGTGTGCCGAACTAATATTTGTATTTAGGCCTCTTATGTTGCAGAAACATATTCTAAATTGGTTCGTTATCCTTGCTGCCTGTGAAAGGTTGCATGAAGGGCCGTCAGGGTCACCTAACGCCCGGAGATCCGAATGGCAGGGGAGTTTACCTCCGGAATGTTTTGATCTTGGGAGCGCCATCATGTCCATATATTCCTACTGTGAAACCCTAAACCACCAGTGCGGAAGCGGAACGTGATTCGGAAAAAACACTTAGCGCTTCCCAGTTCTGGTGGGGTGGTCCTTCACCGGACGATGCGAGTAGGCTTACGCATCTACCACCTACGACCGCTTACACTGGAAGCATCGGCCTCAGACTTATCTATTATCTATGATAAATGTTTCCCGAATAAATCACTGAAAATTATATTCAGCTTTCTAAATCCACCCTAGATGGTGCCTCATCTATCCTTTGAATGGAAAACGGAGTTTCTCCAAAATACTTTAAAATACACTCGTAGCCATGTTAAAAAAAATTGCATTATGTTGCTATAAAACTTTTTCTGTAGCGCTTTAAATAAGTGACCGAGGGGAGAGGGAACGCCCGCCACAACAAATGCCTTAACCGAATTAGCAAACCTTATCTATGCCGGCAGTTAAGTAGCTTTAAGCTTTGCTGAAGTTAAGAACTTTATTACTGCACTATTTTTCATAACGGAAACAAATATTGTTGTTTGCTGTCATATTGATGACATCGCTTCAGATTGAGGACATTTCTATACACATTTTAAGAGGTATCACTTGGATTGTTGGCATCAAGTTTGTACTTTTCATAAAAATAATAGCAAGAGATATGATTATTTTTAAATATTCTTGTTCGTTAATAATGCTCTTATCTCACTTGCATCGAAAATATCTATTACAGTAGCTACCGAGGCCGAGTAAAAATAATCGGACAATAAAATTTAATTTTTCGGAATGATATCAAGTACGTAAATGACTGAACATTTTTGTATAAAATACGACACGTTATTAGACCTATGGCCACTTAAGAAAATTAAACTTTTCTTGGATGATTTATTTATAGCGCAACTCACTAGTCTAATAAATAACAAACTCCTTTAAAAAGTTTGCTCTCCGATACAAGAACGCTTCAATCGTAGAATGTTCTACTCGGAAAAAAATTTGTGCTCGAAAAGTTTTCGGTCAAACAATTATCCACCTGAAGAGTTAGTTCTCCATTCAAATAATATAACCTTCGGGAAGTTTCTTTCGAATAATTTTATTTCTGACAATTTTGCTTAGTAATATTCGGGACATCTATAATGACTAAAAGCAATGATAAATTGAACTATGTAAAGGTTTATAAAAATATTAATCATCGATATTACATACCTTATAAGCATTACTAACGTATTCTATAACGATGCCCATGCTGGATGCCGTAGTTAAATAATTATTGGACCAGGTTAAAATCGCAAGAGTAAGTCCGCTTACGTTAAAAATAATGTAATAGATAAAAGTTGTCCAGAAATATAATTCATAGAGTATTTCTCTTATATCTCCTGTTTTTACAGGCCATATTCCCAAAAGCAACATAGTTCTTCTAACAAATTTCATGTGGTAATCTCTCCAATTTTCTAAAAATTCATTATTTTGTTTATATTATAAATTTTATAATATGCTTTGATTTAGTGGAAGTTTTATTATATTTACCTTGATCAGATATTTTAATGGGTTTCATTTTAAGATTGATTTTATGAAATAAATCCCGCTGTGTTAAACGACAGAGCAAATTTTCTATTAAGTATAATGCATTTGATTCGGTGAAAACGAATTTGGCATTCAATACAAATTACATGGCGAACGTCGATCTTAATAATAGACTACCCTTAATTACGGAAGAAATACGTATATTATTTCTAGTCTCTGATTACACAGTCCTTTCTAATAGAGTTTTTATTATGTCCTATTAATTTTATATTAGCGCTGATTTAATATTATTGGATTTAAATTCTAATAAAGGTTTATTATACAAGGAAATTGGGTTAAGCATGATAAAGCGAAAAGTAAAATACATAACATCAAGTACAGAGTGTCCAGAAATTATTGTGATTGCGGGATATCTCGGTTATTATTAGAGACGCGACGAAATATTTTTTTTTCGGATCACCATTATCTGGTAACTTAAAAAAAAATAAAAATAAATCTTACTAGTGTTTTCTACGCAGAATTGAATAGCGTGGTGAGATATTCAACAGATATGACATTTTTCGAGATATTGATCAAACATACGATTTTTAAATGATTCTAATATACGTTTAACCTTCGGAACACACACTGGGGTATGACAAACCCCAGCACTTATTTAACAGCGCGCCAAATTTCAAGGCTATAACCAATAGTTTTGGAGCTCCACGCAAATTTAGCTCAGGTCCCCCACTACCCAATCCGCAAACGACGAAACGGCACGTGAATTAGTACACGAACGGTAGCCGAGTTTGCTAGTTCCGGGGTACCATATACCCCAGTGTGTGGTGCGTGTAAGTTTGTGTTATCGATGTAATTGGATGTAAAAGTAAGTAGGTTTCCATCTTTTTTTATATAAAAAACTATATACAAATTTTTGTTGTAGGCAAAAATGTCTTAATTGAGAGCGAAAAAAACCTTTGTCTGAACTAGAACTGCAGGATGAAATGAATAATTTGTTATTGGATTTACAAGATAATCTCTCATTCCTGAAAATGCAGAGACTTCTGACTCAGACGAAGACTCGGACTTTCTGGAGGAGCAAGAACCATCTGATACCGAACAAGAGTTGTCTGATATAGAGAATAGGGAAGAATCAGAAAGCGATACGGACCTTTATGAGGCAGGCCCATCTAAGAAATCGAGATGTTCAATAATAAAAGGTAAAAATGGATTCAGATGGAGTTGTGGAATACCAGAAAAACGGAGAAGACGGCAAAGTTAGAACATTGTGAGTCACCTATCTGGTCCAAAAGGTGCAGCCAGAAACGTGAAAAATCCTTTGGAAGCATGGTCATTGATATTTTCCGAAGATATCCTGAACACAATAATGAAGAAATTGAAAAGAAGTTGAAAAAAAAAGATAATCGACAAACTTTTCATAATCCTACCAATATTGTAGAAACAAAAGCACTTATAGGACTTTTATATTTTTGTTGTACTCAGCAGTCCGTACAGGAGCTTTGTTCCTCTAAATACGCACATTCTTTGTATAGAGCTACTATGCCTCTGAATAGATTTGATTTTCTTACTTCCTGTCTCCGATTTGATGATAAGGCCATTCGTAATGAAAGAAGGCAAACTGATAAGTTTGCTCCTATCAGACAAATATGGCAGATTTTCGTGACACATTGTAGAGAATACTACACGCCACATGAATACTGCACTATCGACGAGCATCTAATGGGCCATCGCGGCAAATGTCCGTTCAGAATTTATATGTATTCAAAACCAGATAAGTATGGTATGAAAATTCTTATGATGAATGATGCTAAGACGTGGTATGTGGTGAATGCGATTCCTTATGTTGGAAAGGTCACTATGTAAAATAATGAACCAGCTCCTTGTCATTATGTAAAAAAATTATCTGAACCTATTCGTGGAACTGTTGACAATTGGTTCTCATCTGTAGACCTTTTTGAAAAAATGTTGACTGAGCACAAACTAACTAAAATGATAGGAACCTTGAGGAAAAACAAACGGGAGATTCCCCCAAGTTTTCTCAGTGGACAGAAGGTGGGTGAATCAAAGATTTTATATGACCATAATAAAACTTTGGTATCATTCACGCCAAAGAACAAGGTTGTGTTATTGATATCAACAATGCACCATTCAAATATCGTTGATGAAGTTACAAAAAAAACATAATAATTTTGGATTATAACACCACGAAAAGGGGTACCGACACGTTTGATAAGCCGGGCCATACTTATACAACAAGGTGTACTAGACGGTGGCCAATGAGATTTTTTTTATGGGATGCTTGATCAAGGGGGAATAAATGCAATGGTTTTGTATAACTTTACCGGGACCAAATCAAAATTTCGAAGACGAGAATTTCTCAACACACTTGCGTTTGATCTGATTGAACCTCATCTAAAATGCAGGTTGGAGATTACCACTCTGAGGAAAGGATTGACAAATCTCATTAGAGGTATTCTGGATATTGAAGAACAGCCTCGCGAATTGTCATATGCAAAAAAGTGCACGGTGTGGATTTTGTCCAAGATCTAGAGACCGGAAAACAAAACAGGCATGTTCAAGATGTCATCTTCCCATGTGCAATGAACGTAGAGGTTTTATTTGTACAAACTGTGCTGAACAAGTTTGAGTATAAATTATTTTAATTTCTATTTCTATGTCTCTTACAAGAAAAATATTAAGTTGTTTTTTAAGTTGATGTAAATACAGAACATACGTTTTCGTTGACAACATTTTAGTTTTGACTGGAGCATTTTTTTGTATACGGAGCGATTTTTTTACTAAAATGTTAGTTTTTTTCCATTATGTAGAACTTTATTTTAAATAAATTTATCTTCTAAAAACATTTTAAACTTATTTTGTTTCCGATTTTTCTTAAAAATTAGTAATATGGGGTGGGATACGACACACCCCAGTGTGTGTTTGGTGTACAAAGAAAATATGTGTGTGTACGGAAGGTTAATCATTATATTTCGCTCAACAAGAACTTTTCAAAAATACATAATACTCTATAGTTATTTTTATTTTTATACTTTAAATCGAACTAAGTACTTTAAACTTTAATTTTGCAGTTGTTTAAGGTCATTTCCAGTATTTCAATTAAGAAAACTGGTTATTCCTGTATTTTATTAATAAATTCATTAAATAACAATACCTGTTACCTAAATATATAAAATATCCTAGCAAGGACTAGTTTAGTCTTCAAAGATAAGTAATTTAATGAGCGTTCGTCAATGTGACTAGTTTGTCACCAAAGCGCTTGTGTTTATACTTAAGTCTCAGTAGTTCATCACGAAAATTCAGTTTATGTTTTATTATTTTGATTAGTTTTCTCGTCTCAGCCAACTTCCATTCGATCATATAGACTTTTTACAATTAAAATTTCAAACTAAATAGTTCGATTTAGATGCTGGGTTAGTTTAGTATTAAAAAGTAACATACAGTGTTCTATATTTCTGAAAAGCTCTGGTGAGACGAAATTTAATGATTAAAAATCATACAAAATGTTCCATTAGAAAAAACATTAGTTTGGTTAACATGTGAAAAATATCATATATGATGAAAATTTTACCACGTTATTCAATTCTGCGCAGAAAACTGAAACAATTCGTTTTAACTTTTTTATATAAGATAACTGAAATACGATATAAAGCAATTTCGTCCTGCATGTCAAAAACGAAGAGAGCATGAAAAATATTTTCATGTCACTTTTTCGACAAAAATTAGCAACACCTTGCGAAAGCCGCAACTCTCCGTCTATAACAGCCGAGATACCCTGCAATTAGACCGACTTCCAGACACTTTGTACATAAACATAACATACAGTTGATAAAGTAGCTCTAAAGCATTGCTTTTTTGTTCCTTCATTATTGGGTCATGCTGTAGTTATCGTATTTTTTTCATTATATATAAAACATTTTATTAAGCAGGAAAACTGGTTTTCCGTGCCGCGTTTACACTATTTTCTTTAAACCCTTTTCTTCTTAGCAAGTTTTCTTTTTAGTTTAATTTTCTTTATAGATATATCTAACCCTTTCACAAATAGGGATGTCGGGTATACACGTTCAGTGTTTTTCCAACTCTCAAGACGACTGTCGTTCTAACTCGAGCCCCTTTTAACATTACCTTGTCTGTTATACGGAAAACGAGTTAGCTCGTCGCCGTCAGACTTGGCTCACGTACTGATGTCGGGCTAACACGCTCTTGACGAAAATACTCGACAACCGACGAGAGCGATTGTCGTGGTAGAGGTTTGGACAGGTCCCAAGCAAATATTTTCAGTTCAGTATGCTCTAGAATGTCGTCGGTAGATAATGCAGGCTCTTCGAGACCAAAAAGGTTAAAAAAAAGACGCTAAAGATGAAAGTTACTGTGGTTCGACGGCGCAGGAAATTACAAATATACTTAAAAACGTGGATAGATTCTCAAACTATTATGTTAGTGAGGACGAACCGTTTGCTGATAGCGGGAGTGAATATCTGCCGAATGTCGTCTAGTGAAAGTGAGTTTTTGATAAGCGACAATGAATTTCAATTCAACGTGAATGATATTGAGCAGAATGATGAGGAGGATGGTGAACAAGGACAAATGCAAGGGACAGAACAGCTCAATATAAAGTGGACAGGTAACCATTCATACCTCAGAAACATGCATTTAACAGTGATCAAAACGGGTATAAATCCTGATTTAAATATAACAGAAAATTCAAAAGAAATAGATTACTTTTCCAGCCTTTTTACAAAGTATATTACTGATGTTATACAGGAGACAAACTATTTTGCCCTACAAAATGACAATCACTGGAAACAGCTTGATAGATCGGAATTCTATGTTTTTTAACGTGGATTATGTTGATGGCAAGGAATAAGAAACTGGGAATGCACGAATATTGGAGGAGAGGGCCTCTTATTTATTCCCCCACTTTTGGACAGTGCATTGCAAGAGATAGATTTTTCTCCGTTTATAGATATTTGCATCTATGTAACAATGAAGAAACTCCAGCTATTGATCACCTTTTTAAAATAAAAAATGTTTTGGACAAAATAAGAGGTAGATTCAAATTTGCATTGAATTTGAAGGATTAATCATAGATGAAAGAAAGTCTTGGGCTGTTTAATGAAAGGCTAGTCTTTAAACAATACATAAGAACAAAAAGGGCATCGAAACTGGCTATATCCTTGATTTCATAGTTTAAGCTGGCAAGGATACAGACATTACAGATGAGATTAATCCTGTTCTGGGAATCATAGGTGAAGTTGTTATGAAAGTAATGGAACGACATTTGTATAAAGGGCATTTTCTTTATAGAGATAACTTTTATACGAGTCCGTCCCTATCTTTATATCTGTTTGAGAGATACACCAATAGCTGTGGAATTGTGCGCCAGAATCGCATAGGTATGCCAAAACTAAAACCAAAACTAAACAAAGGGGAAACGTCTTGGCAAATTTCTGATAAATTATTAGCATTGAAATGAAGAGACCGAAGGGACGTGTACATGCTCACCACAATGCATGAAAACGAAATAATTACTTTAGCCAAACTGGACAGAATAACTAAACAAATTTAAAAGAAACCGTTGTGTGTCGTAGATTATAATAACAAAATGGGAACTGTCGACCATTCAGATATGTTACTTATTAGCATAGATTCTATGAGAAAAATTTAAAGTGGTACAAGAAGCTGTTTTTTCATGTTATTGACTTCTGCATTCTAAATAGTCACTCTTTGTTTCTGACTCAAAATGACAAAAGGACTCCTCTTGCAGCTTTTCATTTAAATCTTGCTCGACAGATGTTGGACAGGTAGCCGATTTACTTTATTAAATTATTGTCTTTTTTTTATTTACGCTTTTCGGTCAAACAACTATTCACTCGAAGAGTTCTCCATTGAAATAATATAATCTTGGGGAAGTTTCTCTCGAATAATTGAATTTCTGCCAATTTTGTTTAGTAATATTCCGGATGTCTATAATGACTAAAGCAATGTTAAATTGTACTATATAAAGCTTTATAAAAAGATAAATCATTGATATTACATACCTTATAAGCATTACTAACGTATTCTATAACGATGCCCATGATGGATGCCGTAGTTAAATAATTATTGGATCAGGTTAAAATCGCAAGAGTAAGTCCGCTTATGTTAAAAATAATGTAATAGATAAAAGTTGTCCAGAAATATAATTCATAGAGTATTTCTTCTATATCCTGTTTTTGCAGGCCATATTCCAAGAGCAACATAGTTCTTCTAACATATTTCATGTCGTAATCTCTCTAATTTTCTGAAAATTCATTATTATGTTTATATTCACAGGTGAAGTTGTTATGAAATTGATGGAATCACATTTGTATATACAAATAACTTTTATACGAGCCCTTCCCTATCTTTATATCTGTTTGAGAGACAACCCAATAGCTGTGGAACTGTGCGCCAGAATCGGAAAGGTATGCCAAAACTGAAACCAAAACGAAACAAAGGGGAAACTTCTTGGCAAAGTTCTGATAAATTATTAACATTGAAATGGAGAGGCCGAAGGGACGTGTACATGCTCACCACAATGCATGAAAACGAAATAATTACTTTAGCCAAACTGGACAGAATAACTAAAGAAAATTAAAAGAATCCGTTGTGTGTCGTAGATTATAATAAAAAAATGGGAGCTGTCGACCGTTCAGATATGTTAGTTAGTAGCATAGATTCTATGAGAAAAAGTGGTACAAGAAGCTATTTTTTCATGTTGTTGACCGCATTCTAAACAGTCACGCTTTGTTTCTGACTCAAAATGACAAAAGGATTCCTCTTGCAGCTTTTCTTTTAAATCTTTCTCGACAGATGTTGGGCAGGTAGCCAATTTACTTTATTGAATGATTGTGTTTTTTTAGATACACTATTCAACTAAAAACGCTGAAGATGATGCTATACTTAGGCTAACAGAACGCCGTTTCCCATTAATATCTGCGGCCAAGACAGCGTCCCGCAAAGAGAAGTCAAAGAGTCCAATGAGGCGTTGTATTATATGTGCGCAGATCACCAAGGGAGCGAAGTCACGTTACATGTGCTTAGACTGTAATGTAGCATTATGTGTCGTTCCGTGTTGGGGAACATACCACAAAGTTAAAAAAATTTAATACTTAACATTTTCTTCTTAGTGTTATTTTCTCTTTAGTATTATATATAAGTATAGTAGTTTGGGTTAGTTTGGCCAGGTTAGACCGGCCCTTAGCCAAAGTAAAAACGTCAGTATAAGGAGCACATTTTCAGAATCAAGGTGCCGTCAGGAAAGGGGAATATTGTTGTGGCAGATTCATCGTTCTGTACCAATAATTACCTTTTACGCCACGTGCCCCCGTTGTCAAAACGAGAACTCTAAAAATGAAAATGGTTAGTAAATGTAATTAAAACAGTATAAAGCTCGTACACTTTGGCAAGTTTTGAAATTACTTTGACAAGATGACAAGAATAACGCAGTATCGTTTATATACGGGTCGGCTAGGTTAGTGTGATATGGAGGCGTTATTAGGTGGGTTTTGGTGCTATATATCTACACTTTGAAATTATGCGAAGAATTCAATGATTTTTATTTAAAATTTTAATTAATTTTTAAATTAAAAATAGCAAAGGCAATCAGGTGTTACTAAAATTAACAGAAGCGGAAGCAACGTATTGATCTCTATTTAATAATATTAAAGCATTTTCTTTAATTGTACGTTTTTTGATAATGGTTCATTTGCTAAAATACTTGAAAAGATATAAAAAAAATTAATTGAGCTCAGTTCGAAAGGGTTTTTGAAGCGCAAACGTGAAATTGCACATGGCAACTAAATAAACTTGGCACTGCTATGAGCTGAACAATTATTCTTTACGATTAAAACTTGCGGTTTAGGTTGAGGTATAATACTTCGGTAAATCAGATAATATCGAAGGCATTATAGAGATAATTATTAATTAAGGTAATACTATATGATATTAAGTAAAAGTCAAAATCAATTAATCAACGAAGATAATAAGTGACTTAGTTTCATTTACTCAAAGACGATAAAAATAATCGACAGTTTTAAAAAGGTAAATTCAAATTACTTTTCTTATGTTATTAAATTTATAAAATATCATTTTGAAATAAAATTTTATTTTTGAAGTTTATTGTTGCTAAGGTAATGAAAACGCCAGTATTAAAAGTAAATCACGTGATGTACTTTTAACACTAGTGTTCAAAGTGAATCACTTTTAGCACCAGTGCCGTAAAATCACATTTTAGACACGGATAACATGTGTTTAAAATAATACTTTTAGTGGCGTTTGTAGAAAACTTATTATGTAGTTCGACCCATTAAACTACTTTATATATTTATGTATAACATTTTTTTAGGAAATCCAGATTGAAGAAGATTCTCAGAATGAGCAGGAGGTATTAAATGACGGTGAAGTGAAGAACAGGAAATAAGACATGCCAGTAACAGCAATCTACAAATTTTGCACTCCCTGAAAGTACTTTGGGAATTAAGAGAAAACCAGGCCCCAAATCTTACGAGGTAAGCTTATCTAAACATTTAAAGCAAGCTACTGATGCTTTGACAACTCTTAGCACCAAAGCGCAAATTAAGACTGTAATAGATGCACCTCGAGATGCACCTGGGTTATATGAAGAACTATTGGCTGCTAAACTTCGAAGAATGACTAAGAGAACTCAACTTATTTTACAAAATAAAATAGACAATCTGATTTTTGAGGCAGAATTTCGTGAAATTGAAAATTCTGGTGATACTGGGCGATACTTTCTCTCTCCCACTTATATTTCAACACAACCCCATCCTTCTTCATCAAGTACGTTTTCTTCTAGCTCGAGCCCAAACAATGAACCTTCTACAGGACCGGAACCATCCTACTCTTCTGAAGATAATGTGAATATTAATTCTGTGTGGCGCAACATCACTTAACTATTCCAGTGCTAATACTATCTTAGACATTAGCAATAATCGCATGTAACGTCGGATGCATATTGAAAACAATAAACTATATATAAAAGTTACAAATTGTATGTTTCTTACCCGTATTTCATCTTTTAGTACTTCAATGAGAGCCTGACAAACCTCGGGGACGATGTGGCTTATGGACTGATGTGATATTTTAAATAGGTTTCCAAGACTCGTAAATGTGTCGCCGCTAGCCAAAGATCGTAAAGAAACTGCTAAACGGTCTTGTATTGGAATACTTTTTTCTCATGTTAGTGTCTGTTTTTTTTATTTTTGGACCAATTTTATTTAAAATATATTCAAAGTCTTCTGCTGACATTCTACAAAAGTTCTCAAACTTTCCGGACAGTTCCTTTCGTAAATCTTGTAGCATAACTGACCCATTGTACCTAAAAATAATTTTGCTGAAGAAAATAATAATAATAATAATAAATAATAATAATAATAATAATGCATTATATGTATGCATAGGTATAGGTACCTAGTCCATTTGTTAAAAAACATATTTAATTAGCTGGAATCACCCGCTTCGCTGAGTTATTTTTTAATAGTACATTTATTTATTTAAATACATTTTATATAGTTTTTTGTATTAATTATTATTAAAAAAAAGTTTATAATTATATTTTAGAATACTTACCGTTCTCTGCTTTTATGTATAGATAACATCCACCACCTTCTAGTACGTCGTTTACGCTTCTTTTGAAGTAATCACTTGGCACAGGATAATACTACCACAGATGCAGCTGTAGCTATAATTGCAGCGTCGTTATCGTCCATTTTATTGAAACTATATTGCAGCCTACAACAACCAGCAAGGTTTTGAACCAAACTAGTTTGGGTCAAACATTTGTCATGTCGTGTAGCAGATTAATTTGCTGCTCCAACTGCCGAATCTATTTGAATCAAACGTTTGGTCCAACGTTGGAGCCAATGTTCACAGTATCGTCTGGCGTCGGTTTTAGACGATCTGTTAACTTTGGCCTACCCTAGATCCTTAACGGCATTACGTAAAAAACCGAGACGGATACATGTCAAAAAATTAATTTTAGTTGGAAAAGGGGCACGTGCTGGGATAAGTTTTGGTAGCTGTCATTTTTTTTTATCGTGATGTTTGCCAAATATCACATTAACATATGTGAACATTATGTAGAATACGAATGAACAGGTCTCAAATGTGACAGTAGTTCGCCGTTCCATTTACGCTCAATAAAATCGATCATTAGTCACCCATTTGCGCTACATACAACCGTATTTGTTAAGCAAATCATAGCCGGAAAGACTTTGATAAATACCCTTAATACCTGAAATATAAAAAACACTGAATCTAACTAACCTAACCTAAACGGCGGGCAGACACTTTTTCGTAAATAATTGGCTTAATATGCTAGAAAACAGAATAATCTAGAAAACCAAACCAAAACCTTCGTAAATAGAGGGGTTACCAGTACCGATCGAAAATAAGAAATTGGAACATTTTTCTATTTGCTTCAAAGGTCAGCTATCGATTTAGTACACTTGATTAACTATTTATTGTTATACCTCTACCATGTGTATATTCTAGATTAATTTGGTTTAATGATCATTGCATTTATATCGCATTTATTTACCGGCTATCTGATCTGATCAATTAGTTGCTTTATCAGATATTTTAGTAATTTAGTACCATGCTAGTGTAGCAAAATACATCCTTTATAGTGCCTCTTATTTGGCTGCATTTTATAGAACTTTCAAGAATTCAACATTTAGTTGGGATTGTTTTGCAATGTGACGTACGCAATAGTAAAATTCTAAGACATAGAGTAGAGGTTTATATCGTATTTTATTTGATTTATCTTCAAATTAATTGAGGATCGAAATTTGACTGTCCTAAAATGATTGTGTAAGTTTTTTTAGTTTAATAAATAGTTGTTTGAAATCCCGAAGTTTATTTTGGTAAATTAGTATCAACCGTACCGTTCTCGAATAAATACCTTCAATTTCTAATCTTGATATTCATATCTAGGGTAGTTTTTAGTAGTAATTTTATTACCCTATTTTTATGGATCAATAATCATTAATAAATTTCTTATAAAAAATTTTAGTGCCCTACCCCAACTGCTAAACTCTTCGACCCACGCATTCAAAAAAAATGAATCCGCTGAGTAAAACTGGTATATGGGCCATATGAACAATTTGCAATTAGGGCTTCATATTTAGCATCCAACGCTTAAGGCTGGTTACATAATTATAAACTAATTTGACGCTTTCCAATTGAATAGGGAGAAATGAATTTTCCAAATTAATTATCTGCATGTCGGTCGGCTTGTAAGTCGTTTTACTTTGAGCCCAGGAACCGCTATCAGTATAATGTTGGCGACATTGCTGGCATTCTGAAGATATTGTTTTTTATTAGTTTTCAATTTTCGAGCAGAACTTTTAGAATACAAAGTTGTATGTGTTTGTAATTTAATATCTATCTGTCCAACTAGATGTACTTGCTGTCAGATATGCTAGACGTTTTTTTTTGGGTTACTTTCATTGTGTTCATATGAAAAAGAAACTAAGTTTCTTCTCTCCATGATAGTGTTTTTGATAGTTTATACTAATACAGATGTGTTTTTAGTGTAAGTAGCGAGTTTAAACAATTACAAAAGCTTGAAAGACAGGGCGCTATTTTGAATACGTAAATACCGGAATATCGTTTGTGTTGTTGTGTCGCATGCAGCATACTCAAAAAAGACGTTTATTATTATTATTATTATTATTATTA
>MU187142.1:42405-61228 GCA_016904865.1 Pissodes strobi
ACAAATCACAAAATAGACGAGACATCTTTTGGAAGTAGTACAAATCGAGTCTGCATTTGGCAAAGTCTCGAGTCCGTGCGGTCATTTTCTTGTCTTGACATTGCTCCTCCCGTGAATAAACCATTTAAACCCACAATAAATCATTTCAAGTAATGTCGTGAATAAATAGTGCAATGTCCACTTGAAGATTCTGCCGTCTTTTCTTTATATACCAACCCTTTTATTTATTACGCAACTTCTGAGAGTTCAGCAAGTCACATCGGCTGAAACGGAAAAGCAGTGTTGCCAATTCCTAAGGGCGAGAAATAAGTTGATCCTACGAGGCGGATAATTAACCAGTGGAATTTTTTAAAAAATGCGTTTACGGAGCGGAGTTGCCGAGCTGCGTTTTTCTTCCTTGGAATGTTAGGATCATATATTGAAAATTGGATATATTTAAAAATAATGAATATTATTTTTTCAAATACCTGTAAAAACGATTTATTTACGTAATATCAAGGGCTATTTCGATTTGCTATTTTTCATAAAACTGCGTTTTCCTTCCACAAGGAACCATTGTTCCTAGCAAAAAAGCACCGTCTGGAATTTTTTCGAGAAAGTTGACGACAAAACCGGTAAGTGCAAACTATGTCAGAAAAATATTAAGTCCGCCGGAAATACAGCTAATCTAATGGGACATATGCGAAATATTCATAAAGCCTCTTATTTGCAAATAACACAAAAAACTGAACACAGGGGCAAAATAAAATCAAATTCGTCTGTTTTATTCTGGTCGTCAACGGCTAATCAACCAGAGTTTGAGCAAACAACTATCATCCAGCTAACGCAGCATTCTACTTCGAAAGAAATCTCCGAGAAAAGGGAATCTGAACCTGCTGCTTCATCAACTTCTTCACTAACGCAGCCTTCTACTTCGAAAGAAATCTTAGAGAAAAGAGAATCTGAACCTGCTGCTTCAACAACTTTTTCATTACGCGAAGCCTGCTTTCCAAACCAAAGGCTCGTATCTAATACGTCCGTCGCTGTTGAAAAGAAAAATGAGGAAGAAACAAGGGATGTTACGGAGATTCCAGTAAAGCGTCAAAAAACTGTAACATAAAGTTTTGAAGAAATATGTGCTTTTTACATCTACTGAAGATAAAACAAGAAGAATCAACAATGCCATATTGTTTATGATAGCAAGGGCAATCAGTCGTTCAACATCGTTGAAAACGAAGGATTTCAGCATTTATTAAAAGTAATGGCCCCTCAGTATAAACCTCCAAGTAGGCGTAGTGTAACTAGATGGATTGATGAAAAGTATGACGTATTATCCAAAGTTTACAAAGCCAAGTTATCAGATGTACGACAAATAACATTGACAACTGACACTTGGTCAGACAGCATGCAAATGCATAGTTTCCTGGGGTTACAGCACATTTTGGGACAAATATGGAGCTGAATTCAGCAACATTAGAAGTTTATGAGATGGATATGAGTCTTTGGACTGACCACCATAAATTAACTCATAAAAACTGGAAAGATAATAAAACTGATGAAAATGTTTCTGACGAAATATCAGTTTACTTGAAGCCAGTTAGTGGAGTCAATGCAAATCCATTCGAAATATGGACTGAATTGAAGATACAATTTCCAAAATGGTATGATGTCCCCTATAAATATTTAACAATGGTTGCCACCTCCGTGCCGGCCGAACGATTATTCTCAAAAGCTGGACAAAGGCTCAGTCAAAACAGAAACAGATTAAAAGGGAAAAGATTAAGTAAAATCTTATTTTTGCAGAGCCTGGAAAAAAGTATTGGGACTTGTAATTTTTTGTTGGTTTCGTTTTTTAATTTTATTATTTCGCTTTTCATTTAACTGTATACTAGTGTATACTGTATCTAAAAAGATGTAAATTTTGATTTTGCCTTATCAAAATGTTTTCATTTCAAAAAATAAACTTGCATTAAAAAAAAATTAGTCTTTCAAGTCTATAAAAACAGCCAATTCGATAAATCGCAAAGATCGATGTTTTTTGTTGATATATCGGTGTGCATCGATGTCCATTTATGATGCATTACATCGACAAAAACATCGATGTTTTTTATCGATGCCCACCCCTAGCTTACATTCGTAAGAGACAAATTTATTATCCCTGCCTAATACACGGTATGTTTCACTTTTCATGGCTCCCATATTGTAGCCCCGTTGTTAGTAGTACAATTTTCATACAATTTTTATTGAGGGTACTTGTCGATCAGGTGATTAAGGCGTAACAAGAAAATTTAGTTTTTAGTAGTGGCGTTCGTAGTTATAAAAATGTAAGTTTATATATCATAGCACCCTTATTAATGCAATTTTTTTATATTTTTGTGTGGAAGATACCTACCCATCAGGCGATTATGTTACGATGAGATATCTAAAATTTAACTAGTGATGTTCGTCGTTACGGGGAAATGAATCGAATTGTCTGTAACAATGTAAAGTTTATTACTTGGTACCTACATACTTTTTAAAAAACAGAAACAAGGCTATAGAGGAAACAATTTTATATACTACGCCACTGAAGATATATATCATGGTATAGTGGAATTTTTAACCGAAGGACGTGCCTAATTTTCATAAGAAAATGTCTCAGATATCAAAGGGTAAAAATTCCAATATACCTCATTCTGCCCAACCTTGAATGTTATGAGTGATTTTTCCTTCATTTCAAACTATAAAAAGCAAATGCAAAGTATTTGAGGGACTACTTTAACAAAGAAACAAAAAGTTAGATAAACCTAGATCAGGGTGTAGAATAAACGAAATTATAACAAGTACTTGGTTACATTATTCTCTTTTGTTATTTTTAAAAGATATTTTGCAAACACCATTGATTGATGCCAGTGTTGAAGTGACAATGGAAACAAAAGCCACTGACATTAAAAATAATGACATTTATTATTTTGAGACGCAATATTGTGATAGTGTCGCGTCACAGTCATCTGATATCAGCAAAGCACATTGTGGAACTCCACGCAGATTGTCGTCAAATTAACTGTAGACAGCAAGTGAATAAACGCCACTAACAATAGGAAATGACAATAGACATATAATAATGCTAGAAAAACGCAATATTCAACTTCTAGAATCTTATTTACGAAGTCTTTTGCCATTTATGTAGCGTCTTCCTCCTACCGCGAAACTACGGTTAAGGTTAAAGTTCATCTTCTTGAGAAAGTTAAGAAGTATGAAGAGCAGACATTACAAAATGTTTCTAACCAATATTCGCCAGGAACTTGTGATGTTAGCACTTTCATTACTCTTTTCGTTCCTTTATGTTTTACATCAGGAACTCAATATGTATGCATACCGGCACAGTCAACATTTACAAATACAAACACCATATGTATATGAGATCCAAAAAGATACTCCGTTGGGACATTTTCCTTCTGAAAGTAAACTAATTTTTTTTTTTATTTTTGATTTTCATTTATTACTTGGCAAAAGCATGAAATAATGTAGAGAAACCTTAATTTGATGCAATACATTTATATTCATATCATTAAAATAACTCGTTCTAATTTTGTACTTACCTTAGCATTGGAACTAAACATTGTTCTGCTGAGATTCTTTTTCGGAAATTGGTTCCAGTTCCAGATAAATGAGACACCAAATATATAAGAAATATATCGAGAGATTTCTTAGACATTCAGCCACCGTAATATTATATTGTTCTATATCCACTTTTTGTCCGATTTAAGTTATAAACGGCATTTTTTCGGACAAATTAGCTTGTTCTTTATCAGTAATGGTAACAAAGACACTAACAACTATTAAAAATAAAATTACTAAAATATTGTTCTACAATACATATTTTTTCCAGCTAGTGGTTTATCCAAGCAACTCGAAAATTATTTTCTTCCATATCGCCACTGCCAGATATAGACCTATAATAGTCAATTATATTTCAGCTTCGTCTCATAAAGAATAAGACTAGGTGTAGTATCTTCACTTGGCGTCAATCTCAAACATTCTAAAGAAAACAAACAACCCCTTGTCCCGGGTGTCCTGCCTTGTTTCTGTACTTCCCTCGAGACACAATTTTTGTTTGTTTTTGTGTCAGCTCGAACGAAGTGTGGTGCTGTGCCAGTGGTTCGATGGACTTGCGGGAATAATTTACCTATTGAGCGTTTTTTCTTTGTTGTGTGAAAATACCAATACCGACCAGAAAACGGTATAATCGCGATCGTAGCTCTTCGAGAGGAAAATTAAAACTGAGAAAATTCATTGAAAAAATGAACCGACGTTTACAGGAAATCGAAAATAAACATCACCGACCCTCTTGTACCGTACGAGGCATATTTCGACATCTTCCTCTAGTTCGGCATCCTCGAGGAACGCGTCGTAACGTCTTTATCTCATAATACGATCCCTTACTGTCCTACGCCACTATGCTATATTAGCCGCTTCTGATTGGTGGGATTAACATCACTTTGGAGTACTGTTAACTCTTAACGCTCGGGGTGCAACTAGGCAAAACTAACCTAAACTAACCCAAATTTACAAAAAGAAATAAACATAACCTCAAAAAACAATAAAGGAAACATGTGCTGGCCCAGACTGGAATTGAACGCGGGACTTTCATGTTTCAATCGCAGAATCTAACCACTAGACCATTTAGACCTAGTAGCATAAACTGACTCGACCGTAGATAAAGTGAAAGTGACGTTAATCCACCAATCAGAAGCGACTAATATAGCATAGTGGCGTATGGCTGTAAAGGATCTTGAAAGGCGTCAGATGTCTCTAGCCGCCATAGTTGGAACGAAGGTCACGTTCTGGGAGGTCAAACAGGCAAATTTCGGCGTTATCGCCTAGACTAGCACGTAAACCCCAACCCCCCGTCAATAGTTTGACGTTTAATGTGATGCTGCCAAGATTTCGGGAAGTTGTGTTTTCAGTGGTTATGTTTGTATCACAAAGAATCCCCATTCTTTGTGGGTGTGGTACAACGAGAATATTTTTCCACGTTTCTGAATGCCAGAATGCCAGAACGTTGAACGTGTGTTTGGTTAAATTTATTGTTTATGCGTTTCAACGACATATGTAAATGCGTTGGCCCTCATTCTCGTATACAGCATTTTGTAAATAAATACTACCTACGTGTAACATGGACCTTCATACAGGAATGCGTGATGATAATAAAAGAGAATAAACCATTTGAGGTTCCTAATTACCTAGGTGTGTTTTTCAACTTTTTTTAAAGTCTTGCTTACATAAGTACTATACCAATGTGTATCTAAAGTGTGGCAAGTATAACTGGAAAGGCGGAAAGAATGCGGACAAAAAATTGGCCATGTTGTCGAGTAACTTTAATGTTTTTGAGAATTAATATTTTTACCTATTATTTAGATAAGCACATAATTTCATTGAAACTCATTGAAAATAAAAAGTAATATCCAAACTGGAACTTTACTATTACTTCAACTTTAATTCATAATATATTTTACACATTATAAATTTAAATAAATTTGCAACATTTATATCTATTTGCCCGATACATCCGGCAACAGGTGCGTCAAGTTCCCCTCGTCCTCATAACAAAGTGCATCAAGGCGATTGGCTGCAAGCCATTTTTCTTTTCTTCGCTCCTCAAACGTCGATGTTCCAAATAAGTTTGCCACACTTTATATGTATTAGGATGGCTCTGAAGGGACTGGTCACTGTATGTTTTTCTTAAGCTTCCAGATACTAAGTGGATATTTCTAGGTAGAAAGTGGAAATTTCCAGATAGCCAAAAATCTTGACAATTTACTAAATTTGTCGTTTTAATAGCACTAATTTTCAATGTATAGGTATCATGATTTTGGCCTTTTTCTCTATAAAGGTATGCCACCTATTTATAAAAAATTCCCAAGAATGACAGTTGGCTAATTATTTGAAAAATCAAAACATACTGTAGTGTCAGCAAGTACGGCCGGCCAAAAAATGAGATGATGTAGCTCAGAATGGTAAAAAATCACTTAAGTGCAGTAGGTACAGGGTAATCCCCTATAATGTCGCCCCCCTATAACTTTTTTATTTTAAGTGTCCCAAAAAAACTAAAGTATGGTTATGTAGGTACTGAAAAATACTTTTTTTCTGCGTATAGAAAATATTAGAAAAATGATCAGTATACAGGGAAAACCAAAAAGTTAATTTATTTTCAATGGAACACCCTATATATGAATTTATTTTTCGATTCCTTGTAAAATTCTAAGCATATTTTATGTATGATGTTATGCCTCTAAAGTTAGTAGTTTCACAGCTATAAACAGTTGAAAATCGGTATTTTGGCTACTTTTAACCTTGGTAGCAAGAAGATCATTAGAGATGGAATAAAATAAATTTCACATTCCTATCTTAACTTTTCAAGAGCTATCTGACGGTACTAACTGGCGGGCGGTACCATGGGTACCAAATCTGGTACCTCGGTAGGTACCATAAGTCAGCATCATCAGATAGCTCTTGAAAAGCTAAGATAGGAATGTGGAATTCATTTTACTCCATCTCTAATGATCTCCTTGCCACCAAGGTGAAAAGTAGCCAAAATACCGATTTTCAACTGTTTATAGCTGTGAACCTACTAACTCTAGACGTATAATATCATACATAAAATATGCTTAGAATTTTACGAGGAATCGAAAAATAAATTCATATATAGGGTGTTCCATTGAAAAAAAATGAACTTTTTGTTTTTCCCTGTATACTGATCATTTTTCCAATATTTTTTATACGCAGAAAAAAAGTATTTTTAAGTACCTACATAACCATACTTTTAATTTTTGTGAGACACTTAAAATAAAAAAGTTAAAGGGGGGCGACATTATAGGGGATCACCCTGTACCTGGAGATTTAGTATCTGACAGCTCAAAAAAAAAACATTCAGAGCCATTATATCTTGCAACGTAGTTTATCATTCTGAAAATTATTCTATTTATTTTAGATGTACTCCAGCTGTAGGATTATTATTTGTCTGTGCCTGCTGTGCAAAGCAGTATGTGTTGCAATCGCACCTGAAAGAACATATGACTTGTTTATGTGTTTGCCTTCTTCCTCACTTACAGCATTTTGTAAAGAAATGCTACCAACAAGTAACATGGACTTTCAGGCAGGAATGCATGATGAAAATAAAAGAGAAGAAACCAGGTTTATTATACTTTTAAATTCTTGTTTCCATAAGTACTTACCTAAGTGTACCAGGGTCACTGCAAGTTTTTCTTAAGCTTCCAGATACTAGTGGATATTTCTAGGTAGTAAGTGGAAATTTCCAGATAGCCAAAAATTTTGAGAATTTACTAAATTTGACGGTTTAAGAGCACTAATTTTCAATATACTAAAAAAACTGATAGTCATGGTATCACAAGATATGTTTGTTATCGGTCTGGTTTTTATAAACCAGAATTAAGAAGTCCGACAAGAGAAAGAGAGCTGAAACGGAAAAGCTCTAAAAAAATTGATAGCCATTGTCCATCCAGACTAAAATGTATAGAAGATGGTAGTAGCATCTCCGTTGACTATGTTTCTAGGCATGTAGGCCATGATATTGAGGTTGGCAGATTGTCACAAAATGGCTGGAAAAGTGATGATACAGGGAATTCCTAGTGAACGCATATTACAGGACATAAATAGAACATTTGATTCTTCAAAAAGGATATCTTTGACAACAAAACAAGATATTCGAAATATTAAAAAATCATTTAATATTGAATCAGATATTGTTTTGCATAGTGAAGATGCAACCAGGGCCGATGAGGGGGGGGGGGCACACGGGACAAATTCCCGGGGCCCGTATGCTTTGAGGCCCCGGAGACCGGGCTCATATTCAATAATGGTCGGTAGCAAGGCAGTAGGTAACAACTTTACAGAAACGTCTCTCCCACCTTTGACAGACGAACATGGCATCACGGCGACTACAGCCAAGGAAAAAGCAAACATGCTCGCAAAAATGTTTTCTTCGCACTCTACCTTGGACGTCCCCCAAGGCAAGACTCTCCCCACCATATGGAACATCAACACTACCAAGGCAGAAGTCAAATTTCATCACCGTGATATTCGTAAAATCCTTAAAAATCTAGATACGCAAAAGTCATCAGGGCCGGACGGAATACCTGCCATCGTGTTAAAGAACTGCGCCAACGAACTAACACCCGTTTTTTCCAGGCTTTTTTCTCTGTCTTATGGAAAAGGGATTTACCCATCTTCTTGGAAAGTCGCTCGAGTGCAACCTGTTCCAAAAAAAGGCAAGAAAACCACGCCCTCAAACTATCGTCCAATTGCCTTACTTCCAATAATCTCCAAAGTCATGGAACGTGTAGTCAATCAGCAACTGCTCAAGTACCTCGAGAACAACAAAATAATCAGCGATAATCAATACGGCTTTCGCAAAGAGAGATCGACAGGAGATATATTGGCCTATATCACTCATATATGGAGTAGGGCAATTGAGAACTACGGAGAGTCTCGAGCGATTGCGTTGGATATTTCAAAGGCATTCGACAGAGTTTGGCATGACGGACTGCTCAACAAACTACCGTCCTTCGGACTGCCAGCCTCTCTCTGCAGCTGGCTTGCCAGTTTCCTTAAGAGCCGATCTCTGCACGTTGCAGTCGATGGACACATCTCGGACACATTCACCATCAACGCGGGCGTGCCTCAGGGCGCAATACTTTCACCAACTCTGTTCCTCATCTATATTAATGACCTGCTGACCGAAACAAATAATCCTGTTTACAGTTTTGCAGATGACAGTACCCTTGTCTCCCACTTTAGATCAGAAAAACCCTTACCAGCGACTGAGACTCATCACCGCAGACAGGAGCAGATTACAGCAATTAATCAAGACCTGGAGAAAGTTCAAACTTGGGGCGACCGAAATTTGGTCCAGTTCAATGCAGCAAAGACCCAAGCAGCCACGTTTACCAAGAGGGCCAATACAGCGGGCCCTGACATCATTAGGGCAGGGTCGACCATTCCTTCATCCTCGTCAATCGGACTGCTGGGTATCTCGGTCAACAGCAATAAGTCCTGGCATGACCACGTTGCTAACATCGCAAAATCAGCCTCCCAGAAGCTTGGTGCGCTATTTCGCAACAAAAAACTCTATACACCGCAGCAGTTGCTCTTGCTCTACAAAGCGCAAATAAGACCGTGCTTAGAATATTGCTCACATATCTGGGGTGCCGCACCAAAGCACACCCTAAAGCTGCTGGATTTCATTCAGAAGAGAGCTGTGCGTCTCGTCGGCGACCCGGAGCTGACCCAGAATCTAGATAGTCTGGAACACCGCAGACATGTAGCCGAGATATCTCTGTTTTACAGATACTTTCACGGCAGATGTTCTCAGGATTTGGTCCGCCTCATCCCGCCCCTGGCAGCTCCTGTCAGACAGTCACGACAGACGGCAAGAGCGCACCAGTTCGTCGTACAACTGGAAACACCTAGAACATCGCTTTACAAGAACTCCTTTGTCTGGCGCACTGCATCACTGTGGAACTCACTCCCAGAACATCTGTTTCCCACTAATTACAACTTACAAATATTCAAGAGCCGTGTCAATCAACATCTTCGCACACACACCGCTCGTCGAGCGCCATAGGGTCTACCTTTAGTGTGTGTGCCACTGCAATAAAAAAAATAAATAAAAAACTAGATCGATATTATTAAGAGCGCCATCGCAAAAGCTAAATTCGGAAAACGCAACATGACATTTTGTAATTTTATCGCAAGAGGAAAATTGTAGATTACAAGTTCATTATTTATCAGCCGACATTCAAAATGAATTTATATCTTGCAGTGGCGTGCAGTGCCATTTAGGAGAGGGTAGGCAACATAATAGAAAATGATACAGAAGGAGTAAGCCCGCTGCAGGCGCCGCCGTAGGTAGAATATTTTTCAGGTGCCACGCCCAAAAACGTCCATTTTGAGGCTCCAAAAAATGTAGGCATAAAGCCTTTTCAATTCGAGTGTCGCCAAAACTATGCAAAGAAAACGCGTTGTAAATGGTTACTGGACTGGCCTTGTTTTTCTGAGACATTTGACACATTATTTAAATCAATATACGCACGTTTACTCTACAATTTCCTTCTTCACCAAAGAGTAAGCATAGCCAACAATACATTTTAATTTTATGACGACAGAGTCACTAATAATTGTCATGGATTTTTTTATTAAAATATCGAGGTTTTCTTTTTAACCAACAAAACTAACCCACAAATAAAACAACAACCCCTTGTATAGGTACTAAACTAACTAAACTTTCAAAACTATAACTAAAAGCGCAGGGCGTCAAATCCCAATCGCATACAAGAATAGGGCACATGAAACAGGGAACCTGAGTTTATTCTTATTTATGGCTGGCCAATGCCGGTATTGTATTATCGGGTTTCAGTTTCTTGCAAAAAAAATGCATGGCGTTATTAATACCCAGATATCGAAATATTAATAAATTTAGGGATGCCCCATGTACCGTAATTTTAAACACTATTAAATAATAAAGCTTTCTTAACCAAACCCTGTAATGATGTAACCGGTAATCGCTTTCAAACCCATTACTGAAGCGCAAAAAAACAATAACAATATGATCCTTGGTAAAAAAGAATATCTATCAAATCAAAATATTAATTAAAGAGAGCACATTTTGGCAACAGCACTTATCGTTGCGTCGCGTCGGCCCGGACCATCTTCGCATGCTTTGTCTTTTTTCTTTTTATGTAACGTTTCATTTGGCCGTCTTTTTTCAAGCACTGCTTTTCGCTTCCATAGTAAATCCAGTATTGACGATATAAATGCATGCCTTCGGTTTGCTATGGAATGCTTTTTAGCGGATTGCCGTCCGAGAATATTATTCCGTTTAATATAGGTAGCGTAACATGAGTGGTAGACTGTGATGTCGCTTAAGATAAGCTTTTTAAATTTGGATTATACTTATTAGTAAAATTATAATTTATATTATCGGGATTAAAATTAAATGGGAAAATATAAAAAATGTCAAAACATCAGGGTAGGCATTTGTGCTTTCATTGTGTGCACGCCACTGATATCTTGCTGCGCTGAACACGTTCGAGACTACATTTTAAAAGAAAGAGATGCAGCTAAATATTTCTCTATAATTGTTGATACCACTCCAGATTGTTCTCATGATGAGCAGACAACGTTTAATTATACAGTTTATGAGAGATTTTTAGAATTTGTGAACTGTAATAAGCAAAGTGGTGAGGTTATAGCACAGCTAATTCTTGGAGTTCTACAGAAACGTTCCCTTCCTGTCGCAGACTGCCGTGGCCAGGGTTATGACAACGGGAGTAACATGGTGGTATCTATAAGGGGCTCAGGCTTGAATTTTAGACATTAACCCTCTCGCTATTTTTCACCATGTGCCTGCCATTCTCTGAATTTATGCGGGGTACATGCGGCTGAGTGTTATCCTGTAGTTCTAACATTTTTTGGTGCCATTCAGAAAATTTATACTATATTTTCTGCCAATCATCAAAGGTGGGGTATTCTCAAAAATGAAATTGGCGCGTCTCTTCATTCCCTATCCATAACTCGTTGGTCTGCTAGAATAGAAAGTGTCAAACCATTTGCTGAAAGACTCCCTGGGATAAAAGATGCAATAAAGGCCATAGAAAATTTGAATTTAACCCCAGAAATTCGGTCTGACCTTAACGGGTTGTATACGTACATGGAATCGTTCGAATGTTTAGTTCTGGCTTCTATATGGAAAAAAGTTTTAACTGTAATAGACTACAAAATTGTTATTTTACAGAAGATGAACTCGACAATTGATGTAGAAGAAAATAATCTGGCTAGTTTATTAGACGATATAAACGTGCTTAGAAACAGTTGGGATGCGATTCTGTTGAAATGCAGATTAGATGCCGAAAGTATGGGTTCAAAGTTTAAAAGTCCTATTGAACGGCGCGAAAGGAAAAGAAAAAACACTTCAAGGAATCAGCCACAGAAGATTCTTTCACAAAGTTGACTCCAACAGAAAATTTAAAATGCAATGTTTTTAATGTACTTTTGGACAATGTTATTATTGTGTTAACCACCCGTTTGTTTTGTATTCTTTGGACTTTTACAAACTCTTCGGAGGAAATTATTCAAGAAAAGTCAAGTATACTTCGAAGTAAATATGAAAGTGATATAGGCCCTCAACTTCAGGAAGAACTGATGCATTTAAAAGCAATATACGCAACAAATTTTGACAGCTTACAACTTAGGCCACTAGAGTTATTAAATAAAATAAGAGATTTAAAACTAGAAGCGTTAATTATTTCCTAATGTGGTTGTTTCTTTAAGATTATTCGGCACCATACCTGTGACTGTTGCCCAGGCAGAACACTCGTTTAGTTGCCTAGCTAGAGTACAAAATGTTTTAAGGTCTACAATCAACCAGGATCGGCTATCTGACTAAGGTCTCTTAGCAAGAGACGCGGAAGTAGCAGGCAGTGCAACTTTGACCGCGTTATAGAGATATTCGCAAATCGCAAAGTTCGAAAGGCTCCATTAGAATAAAAAATACATTAGGTACCTCGAGAAGTACCTATACTTAACAAATATTATGATTTATTTGTACATATAAATAAGAGTAATTTATTTTCGTTTTTCTTGATGTTGTTTCTGTTATATTCTTTATAATATAAATAAAATTATAACTATTATTTATTTGCGTATGTTGTATCCTACAACTGAACTAGGTAGGTACCCCTTATTATTATTTCATTAGCATTACACACCCTATTTTGAATAGACAGCATAGGGGCCCAAAAAGTTGAAGAGTCCCGGGGCCCGTTTCGACTCTCGGCGGCCCTGGATGCAACAAGCGTGGCGATTTTAATTCAAAAACTGGGAGATGCTGTTTTATGATACAAGTCTTATGGAGTCAGTGATGCCGTTGTAGCTGATCGCGATTTTTTTTTAGCTTTTATGGTGAATAACATATGGCAACAATACTTTGATGATTGATTCTACACATGGAACAAATCAGTACAATATTCAGCTAACAACTTTAATGGTGGTTGATGAAGAATGTGAAGGTTTTCCTGTTGCTTTTCTTTGGTCCATGGCACAGACTGAGAGTGTGAATGAAACCAGGATTTTTATGTCTGATGATGCAAATGCATTTTGCAATGCTTTTGTTAAGACTTTCAATAATTGTAGCCCACACAAAATATTGTGCGACTGGCATGTAAAAATAAATTTAATTGGAAACTTAACAAAAATTAATATTTTCGAGAAGAAAATAGAAACAAAAAAGAAAATAAGGTTGCTCGTTAAACACTTTTAATAAAATGATGTCAGTAACAATCAATCAATTGATGTCTGATTCCGATTAAAAAGGATATGGGGAATATTTGTGCAAATACTATGCCAACCGATCATCGTAATGGGCTCACTGCCACCGAAAAGTATTTGGTAAAAATACGAATATTAGCTTGGAAAAATGGCATCGAGAATTAAAGTACGACTCAACAGTAGCTGGTAAATGTCAGCAGAGATTAGATCGTAGTATGAATAATGTCCTGGAATACCTCAGAACCAAGTTTATGAGGAGGCTTATAAGTATTTTTTGAAATAGAGTGCCCAGTAAGCTGGCTGAATTGAGAAAACGACATAAGATAGCTGAACAGTTTAAACAGTCTACCACCATTTTTGAAGAGACTCCTGGCACCAAATGGCTAGTTTCATCATCGAAAAATACCAATATGTGAATGATAGAATATTATACAGTTATGAAAAAATAAGATAAATGTGATTGCGGTTTTATTTGCAATGAATGCAAATGTTGTTTGCATATGTTTACATGCTCGTGTCATGATTACACAATTCAATTTAACATGTGTAAACATATTGATATGGTTAGCAAACAGCATGATACTAATTTGTTACAGTTAGAGTCTGTTCCATAAGTGCATTTGAACTTAAAGATGAACAAGAGCATACTGCCATATGTAATCAGGTTCAAAAAGAAAATTTTAATAAAGACCTGCAAATAGAAAAAAAACATTACCCTTCAAAAACTACGTGCTTTGGAGACACGCGTGGAAAATTGTGAGTCCCTAGACTCCATTACCTATATATCCTGTAATTTACAGACTATTATATCCGGACTAAATGCTTTAGACAAAGACAGATAAAGCACCACCCAATAAAAAAATTATTGCCCAAAAACGAACTCTTCCAGCCAAAAAGAAAAACAATAAGAAAAAGACTAAAGAAGTGAACAATAATGATAATGTATTGTTTTTTGATTAATATAATTTAAGCATGTGCATAAAAAAATATTAAAATAATCTTTTTACTTCCCTATTTCCCTTATACCAGCGGTTTTCTACCTTTATGAGTGATGTACCACAAAACCCTTTTTGAAATATTAGGTACCATCTATCTAAAAACATCTATCTAGTCTAGTAAATTTAATTAATTGTAATTCATATGCTAAATTTTTTCGCAAGGGATAAAATAAAATTTGACAGTAGAAAATTAATCCAAGTGTCCAAACTTATTTTTGGATTAGTTACTTTTTTGGTTAGCCTTGGGTATGGCTTGGGTTAGCACTTGGTTAGTTTCCGTTTCTTGAGCCCCGAAACGAGCGGGGGGCCATGCAAAATAATACTCCGGCTGACGGATCGCAACTTGTTATTTAGCCTCTCGTAAATCTTGGTAACGTCGCATTAAACGTCAAACTATTGACGGGCGGGGTTGGGGTTTACGTGCTAGTATCGCCTAGGAGTGACGTCGGAGTCGGAGACTTAAATACCGGTAAGTGTTTTTCATCATGATAGGTTGTTGTTTTGTCTGCATGGGAATTTATAAGTCTTGTATGTAATAAATTATTGGTCAATGAGTACCTACCTGTTTAAAAGGGAATGAAATTGTAGGTCATTGTATACCTATACAAAGGTTTTCTAAAATAGAGTTACTGAGTGCCCACCTAATTATATAAAAGCAAAGAACATGATATTTATTTATAAGTTGTGGAATTAAGGTATCATTGAGGATACCAACGATATTTATTTATTAGTTGTGGAATTAAGGTATCATTGAGAATACCAACAATTTTTCACTGGGGTTGGATTTTAAAAAATCTAATTCTGAAAAGCAGCGGGAACAACCTTTAGTAGATAATCAGTCAGAAACGCTCAGTGAGGATATAATTGAAATATATGGGATAAAGCAATCCACCTAAAAATTATGGAGTCCAAAATTACATCAGGACTTAGTTTCACGCCGGAAAAAACGTATTAGCCTAGGGCCTGTCAGTGAGGACAGAAATAAAATATTATCAAAACATCCTGCGCCTGAAAATTTTCAAAATCTGACTGTTTTAAAACTCAATTCGGTGTTAGAAAAAGCAATGATTCCCTCTAATTTAGCACGTGATGTACGTTTAGCTAAACTGCAAGGCCAAGTTTCTGCGAACTAAATAGCAATTGTACACGTATGTAGCATGATTTTAGTTGAGGGGGGGGGGGGAATAGGCAATACTTAGAAGTGTTAAATGATGCGAGGCGGTTGCTTCTAGACGTATGTCGTTCTCAAACCGTAACACGCAGATAAAGATTCTCAAAATGCTAACAAGGATATATATCTCGATACTTTTTTATTCGATGAAGATCTGGAGGACCATCTAAAAACTTAGCGACTTGCGGTAATACCATCAAGCTTAAGCCACCGAAACCCACAATTAAGATCCCGCCAAGACAACAGCGTAATTTAAACTTCAGGGCTTCAACTCGGAATCAACTGAGAACACGCCGGGAAGAGAGAGTTCACCTCAATTCAGATACCGGAAACAACAGCCAAAGTAACAGGGAAGGAAAATATATCCTCGCAGTTAACAGAGGTTAGTTTTTTAGCGGGCAGACTTAAAGTTTTTCGTCACAGGTGGAAAATATTTCTAACAGATAAAATTATACTAAGCTGGATTGCAGGCTTAAGAATTCCTTTTATGCGTTACCCAAAGCAACAAGAGCATTTTATCAAAATTACACAAAAGTAAGCCAATGGTCAATTAATGAAAAAATAGCAATAAAACTTTATTGACAGACATTTAGTCAAGGCCGCCATTACCATAGTACAGCCATGTCATGGTCAATTTGTGTCATCGTTCTTTACCTAAAAATGACGGATCTAACCGCCTCATTTTAAATCTTAAAAAATTAAATCAGTTCGTAAGCTGTAAACATTTAAAGTTAGAAGATCATCGCATAGTGGCAAAGTTAATGTCAAAAGACTGTTTTATGTGTACTATTGATTTGAAAGATGCATATTTTCTCAATCCAATACAAAAAACCCATAAACAATATTTAAGGTTTGGAATTGTTATGAGTAAAACTGCATGCTAAACATTTTGTTTTTGCTAAACTAATGAAACATGTAATAACTTCTTTAAGAAAACAAGGTTATAAATATATATGATATATAGTTATAAATTTGGATGATATTCTTGTTTTCGGTAACACATACAGGGTTAGTAAAAAGAACCGGAACGGTTAAATATCTTCAAAATCGTTAAAGCTACATTTACAAAATTCAGTACCCTAGGGTTTCCGGGCCTGCGAAATTGAACGATGATATCGGCACTGTTGTCAGATTTCCCAGTTTTGCGCTACACGGAGTCATTTTGTTATCTACGTTGGGTTACGTTTTGAGAACGACATACGTCTAGAAATAGCCGCCTCGCATCATTTAACACTTTTAGTATTGCCTATGAAGCGGCTCACTTATTTTGATTGCAATAATTCGGGCGTATCAAATTTAGTAAGTCCCCAAATTTTCAAAATTTTATGTCTTCTAATTGCTGAGATGTGACAACAATGCATTTTTAGTAAAAATTACCGGAACGCTTAAATATCTTCAAAATCGCTTAAGGTGCATTTACAAAATTCGGTATCTGGGGGTTTCCGGGCATGCTGAATTGAACCATGATATCGGCCAGATTTCCCAGTTTTGCGTTACACGGTGTTCTTTTATTATCTGAAATGGAACGCCCCTTTTGTTTTTGTTGCAATAAATTGGGTGCGCCAAATTTAGTAGGATTCCAAATTTTCAAAATTTTATCTCTATTATGTGCTTATGACAACATCACATTTCCACTACAAATATTCAAATTACGGGAACACTGAAATATCTTTAAAACTGAATATTAACATTTAGAAGCGCCCAAAAGTATGGATACCTTATGAACAAGTAGGCGCTGGTTCGATTGTTTTATTAAATTGCTGTCGCCATGACTATCACAATTGCAACATAATAAACACGTCATCGTCATTTAAGATTAAGATTGTATTGAATAGAAAATTATAATTCTAAAATGGCCTTTGTTCTATCAGAAACCCAATGGATTGATATTTTGATATTCCGTGTATATGGAGATAAAACAAGATCATATCAAGAAGTCTGTGACTTGTTTAACAACCGCTATCCTGATAAACCAATTAAAAAGTCTACGGCATACAGAACTTGTCAGAGTTATGAAGAAACATGGTCCGTAAAAGTCTACCTAAAACCGGACGAACAAAATCTGCTACAAGCTACAAGTGATGAAAAGAAGTTAAACGTTTTGTTACAAATAGAAGAAAATCCAAATCAGTTAGCTATAAATGCCGAAATTTGCCAAAAATCTGTAAGAAGTATTTTAAAGGAAAATAAATTAAAGCCGTACAAGATTCATTACACCCAAGAACTATTAGAGTATGATCCTGACTGCCGCGCCGCCCCGCAGTGAATTTGCTGAAATTATGATGGAAAATATCAACCAAGAGCCTGATTTTGCACAAAAAATTTTATTTTGCGACGAAGCTACTTTATGCTTAAATGATCAAGTTAATAGGCACAATTGTAGAATTTGGTCTAGACATAATCTCCATTGGATGGAAGAACTTGATACCCAATACCCTGAGAAAGTTATTGGCCACCAGTATTATCGGACCATTTTTTATAAAACGTACATTAACAGGACAAAAGTATTTAGAGCTCCTTAGAGAACGTATTGTTCTTACGATCCAACAAAATAGAAACATATGTGAAATCTGGTACCAACATGACGGTATTCCGCCCCATTATTCAAAAGAAGCTATGCAGTTTCTGAACAACCAATTTTTAGGGAGGCTGATTGGAAGGCGTGGCGCGTTAGAATGGCCAACTAGATCCCCTGATATGACCCCACTGGACTTTTTCTTTTGGGGTTATATGAAGAACCGGGTCTACAGAGATCGTCCAGAAAATTTGAATGAACTCTGCGAAAGAATCCGCGCTAAAGTAGTACTTATAACACCGGACATGTTGAACAACACAGTGCGAGAATTTTATGATCAACTGGGATATTGTCTGGCCAATAACCGCGAACACTTCGAACATTTAATTAAAAAATAGTGTCGTTAAAATATTATTTTCTGTTGCATATTACACTTTAATTAATTTAATTGTAAATTATTGTGTTATCCCGTTGACTTTTAAGCACGCTCTAAGTATCTGTCTCTGGTAGAACTTGGACCAGTTCCAAGCCTGGATGAAGTGTGAGGAGAAGCAACCAAAACATTAAATAAAAAAATTTGGCGCACCCAATTTATTGCAATAAAAACAAAAGGGGCATTCCATTTAAGATAACTACGTGTACCGCAAAGCTGTGAAATCTGGCAACAGTGCCGATATCAGGGTTCAATTCCGCATGCCAGGAAACCCCCAGGTACCGAATTTTGTAAATGCAGCTTGAGCGATTTGGAAGATATTTAAGCGTTCCCCTACTTTTTACTAAAAATGCATTGTTGTCACATCTCAGCAATTAGAAGAGATAAAATTTTGAAAATTT
>MU187142.1:61238-78984 GCA_016904865.1 Pissodes strobi
GTTGTCACATCTCAGCAATTAGAAGAGATAAAATTTTGAAAATTTGGAGCCTTACTGAATTTGATAGGCCCAATTTAGTGCAATAAAAATAAGTGGGGCGTTTCATTTAAGATAGCAAAATGACTCCGTCTAGCAGAAAACTGGGAAATCTGCCATCAGTGCCGATATCATGGTTCAATTCCGCACGCCCGGAAACCCCCAGGTACCGAATTTTGTAAATGTGGCTTTAACGATTTTGAAGATATTTAAGCGTTCCGGTTCTTTTTACTAATCCTGTATAAAGAATGCTCGGATAATGTATCCAAAACCCTTGCAAGGTTATCATCATTAGGTTTCTTGTCAAACTACAATAAAAGTAAACTAGAGCCAGTACAAAGTGTTCAATGCATTGGATTCGTTTATAATTCTACAGATATGTCTATCGCCATACCCAAGCAGAAAATTTTAAACTCAGTCACATTAGCTACAAAAATTTCAGAGATCAAAATTTGTTCCATTAGAAGCTTTCCAACTTTATGCCCTGGTATTTAATACGGTTGGCTGTATACAAAGCTTTTTGAACGCGCAAAATTCTTAGCATTAACTTCTTCCGGGGGCAACTATGGTGCGAAAATGAGGTTATCTGAAGAACTTAAGGAAGATTTCGATTGGTGGATTTGTAACTTACCAAGTGCAAAACAAATTTATTCGCATTCACATTTTTGACGTTGAAATATTCACGGATGCATCAAAGACAGGTTGGGGGTGAGCTGTGGGGGAAAAATACTCATGAATTTTGGTCGGAAACAGAAATGAATAATCACATTAACTATTTGGAGCTTTTAACACTTTTCTATGGATTGAAATGTTTTGCAGATACATTATCACACTGTAATATTTTATATCGTGTTGACAATACCACAGCCTTGTCCTATCTCAACAAGATGGGCAGCGTTCAATATCCAAAACTTAATTATCTTTCACACTCCATTTGGCAATGGTGTGAAAAAAACAATTTGATTTCATATGCCTCTTATATAAGGTCTAGTGATAATAAAGAAGCTGACTCTGAATTTCGTTGGCAATGGAAACCGAATGGTCTTTAGATAAGGCAGTATTTGGCAAAATAGTTAAACAATTTGGTAGTCCTGATGTAGATTTATTTGCATCAAGAACCAACAGAAAATGTAAGAAGTTTGTATCATGGTTGAGAGACCCAGATAGTTTTGCTATTGATGTTTTTACTTTATGTTGGGATCAATATTACTTTTATGCTTTCCCCCCTTTTGCGTTAATATTACGAGTCTTACGGAAAATAATTACAGACAAGGCCAGGGGTATACTTGTTCTGCCATTATGAGAATCTCAACCATGGTATCCCCTTTTTACATCTCTGTTAGAAAGCAAACCCATAGTTTTCCAACCTGATAGGAAATTATTATCATTTAATAGAACATCTCATTCGCTGTGCAGGAAGACTACCCTGGTGACCGCAGTCTTATCATCTAGGCCTTAAAACTTGGTAATGTACCAGATGAATCGTTAGAAATATGTTTTGCATCAATTGGAGGACTATCGCTCAATATAACGTTGTTCTGTGTTTGTGGTGGAAATTTTGCAAAAATAAAATTTGAATATTTTTTTGCCATTAATATCCTCACTACTTCAATTTTTTACCATACAAGTTAATGAAGGGTCCTCTTTTAGCTCTCTTAACTCATATAGAGCTGCACTATCGCAAATTTCAGGACCACATCTAGGTGAAGATTTCCGAATTAAACGTTTCTTCAAAGACCTAAGTTGCATTAGACCGCCTTTATCTAAATACGGTGACACTTGGGACCCCGCAATAGTCCTTGAGTTTTATTGGAAAATATCTATATAGGGTTAGAAATCGCACCGGATTAGAGGCAGACGAGATGTTATGTTCCTCATATGTAACTTGATATTACGTGGAAAAAGCACATAGAAAGTGCCCTTCCATTTCTGCAATACCAAGTATGCAAGATGAAAATCAAGAAAGAACGACATAACGACGGACTCCCATTTTTTTGTTCACCTACTGTGGTAAGGCATAAGATGTTAATCGTAGAAATCGCACCGGATTCGGTGCGATTCTACGATTAACATCTTACCACTGTGCCCCGTCAAGTTCTGTTCATAAGACGCGTGCCAAGCAGCTTCCAGCATCTCTGTCAAACGGCTGCATCGACCTGACGAGATCCATACAGATCGAAACGCGTCGTGGATTTTGCCGACAGAGATGGTGGAAATTGCTTATGGTTCACACACTTTGGCTTTCCATAATTTTGGAGACCATACCATAGTATTGAAATGAACTCGCATCTGGTAAATAATGTCCGCTAAAGACACGATTTTTCTTTTTCATATTTTTAAAATGGACGGACGAGTATTAACACTTTTTTGATTTTTATTCATACAAGGATCCCGAACTGTTGGATCCTTGCCGAAGCCTATAAGGTTTATCCACTGGCGACGCAAGGTGAACAAAAAATGGGAGCAGCGTTGCCAGATCTACCGCTTTTACGGTAGATCTACTACCGTTTTCACACTGAAGTACCGTTCTACCGCAGAGACCAGTAATTCTACCGCAAAATCGAAAACAGAGTAATCATGAGGTGATCTATGCTAATACTGAAAGTAAAGTAAAAAAATAAACAATAATCAATGGACAATCGATAAAACAATGAAAACGATTCCGTTCCTCATCTCTATGCAGACGTCACAAACGACGTATTTCGGATTTCAGGAATTCCCAGAAGCGATCAACTGCGATTGCGGTTATGCGGTTTGTTTTTGGCTTTTGTATCATTTATCCATCGATTTACGTCGTATGTCGTGTGACGTCTCTGTGGCTTTTGAATATTTTAACTGTATATGACCATGAGGTCAGTAAATTAATATATAATATCAACATTTTAAACATCTAAATGTATGTTTTAAATTATTAGTTCTGATGAATCTTATTTAACTGATGGCCCATCATCAAGTTGTACCTCCAGTAAGGCAAAAAAATATATTTAAAAACTTAAATCAGAATGGGAAGCAGAATTTAAAAACTGGCTAGCGCATGGAAAAACAAACACAGAAGGGTATTGCAAAGTCTGCGATAAAAGTATTAGTATCAGTTCGGGAAAATTGCAACTTCTCCCATGCAATACAAAAACCTAGTAAGTCGACTTACTAGGAAAACAAGATTACTGCCATTGCACTCAGCTTAAAGAGACCTACCTACTGGTATCTTTAGGGTTGTAATATTGCAAAAAATAAACGAATTAAGTCAAGTTACTACCGTAAAATATACGACGTTTTTTATCAATATTGACAAATTTACTAGACAAAACACTAGTATGTCACTTTTACGAGCGAAAAAACAATTTAAATAACATACTGTTTTTAAATATTTCCTTTTGCCAAAGAAAAACCTAGTATGTCTACTTGCAAATACATTTTTCAATCCAACAAAACATACTATTTTAATATCACTTCATTTTGCAAACGTAAAACCTATTATGTCTACTTACTAGCGTGGTACGATTCAGTATGTTTGACGCACTAATAGGAATAGTTGTATGCGGTCAGGTGACAGGGTCGAGTCGGATCGGATGAACACGGCGCATCGAAAAATGTTAGTACAAATGCAGATTTCAGAGAGCGAAGTTGTGCGTCTAAGAGCATTATTGCTGGCATCTATACATCGTACGAAACTGTAGATTGTAGTTTAGTTAAATTTGATTATTAAAGAAAATGGAAAACAGCAACGTTTTTGTGCCTAATACTATATCAAAACGAAGTCGTGCAATGGTGGAGAAGGTGCAGATTAGATATAAAAAGTAAGTACGGGTATAAAAAAATAATTTTTAAAGGATGTTACAACTTATGGAGATATTAAGTGTTTTCACGAAAAATAAGTCGCTAACAATGCCAGGGGTATGACCGCCCCGTTAACAGCCTCTTATTGTTTAAGAATGAGCAGCGCCGTGCTTACGATTACGTACAGCAGCACTCCAGCGGCGTGCGTTTGTTTAAGTTTGAAAAATACACAGTTATGCGGCAGTGAATAAGTACATGGGCGTACTAAGGAGGGGCCTCGCCCCCCTGTATTTCACAATATGCATCTTACCTGCTTTTCGCAACATTGGCAACTAATGGTAACACTGCACAGCAGACTGATATGCGGTTTTACCTTGCACCCCCTGAGAAATTTCCTGGGTACGCCCATTTATAAAAAAGTATTCTACTGTTTTACTTTTAGTTTCGTTAAAAGACGCCGCGCCAAAATGTTTTACAAAACTGCGAATGTCAACATTTGGAAATAATTATTTGTGTACTAAGAGCGCAAAGTATATATTGCCGCTCCGAGCTAGAAGTTTGACGTATGACGTATAGCGGAGCGCGACTATGCAATGAGAGCGGCAATATCACCTTGCGCTCGAATTACACATATGATTTTTTTCACAAGTGGTGTTTGTTCTTGTATAAATGTTTGTTAAAATGGTAATCATCAGGCGAGCGAGCGTTTTGGTTAGTTTATTGCTCGGCGAGCGGCCAAGTAAAAAAGCGCTCGCTCTTCTGAAATTGCTACTTTGCGTCTTCTTTTGGAAGCGCAATTTTCTACTTTACGCTCGGCTGTAAGAAAAACATATTTTTTTTATTTATTTTAGAAAAATGCATCTCCCCACTCCGTCACCAGAAGACGATTCGGACCAAGATCCCGACTATATACCTGCTGAGGAAAAGGAAAACAAGATACCAAACTTTTTTAATCTTGAGGAATTAATTGAAGAAAAAGGAAAAGAAAAGTCATTTATAGGTAAGCTACACCGAAGTTATGAATATGGAGAGTTATATCCCAGGTTAGGTACATGGGAGTATTCAAGTCATCGTAATAGCTCTTTAGATGTCCAAAATATTGAAGAATTTTTTGGGACGTCATCTTATCAACCACTAATAATGGACAATGGAGTAAAACGACTACCAACCGAATTAGTAAACTTTAATTGTGAAAACAATGCCAATATACCTAATACTGTAGCAATACATTCAGCGGCAGAAAGTAACCTAACCGAATTTATAGAAACAAATAGGGAACTTGAAGAAGTTGAGAAAATAGAAAAAAGTACTACTGAAGGAGAGCATACTGCTGGTCAAAAACAGAAAAATAAGGAAGAAAGTACTGCGGAGCAAAATAAAAATAATGATGCAGAACCCAGTTTTTCAAGAAAAATATGTAAGGCTAAGAGAAAATTGGATAATAAAATATTATTACCATGCAAAACTACGTGCCGAAGAAGGTGTTTCGAAAGGATCTCTGAGAAGCAACGTACGGCAATATTTGAATATTTTAGTAAACTAAGCTTTGGAGAAACGATTATTAATCGGAAAAAATTTAACAAAAGAAAATGTAACAACTTACCGAAGCGAAGCACTATCACACAAAGACTGTTCAGTAAAATATACTCTTCCCTTTTCAATGGATCCAGAAATCATTCCAGAAGAACAGACCAATAAGGATAGATCAAATCAAGTATGTAAGACTATGTTTTTACATACATTAGGATACAAAACAGACTGGATTATAACCACGTATTTAAAAAAACACTGTTGAACACTTTCAAGAAATAACTGATAAAAGAGGGGAAAAAAGAGGGAAAATGATGAAGGAAATAAGTGAGGAAAATTACTACTTAATTAAGACACACATCGATTCTTACCACCCGACAGTGTCTCACTATAATTTGGCTCACGCCCCGCTACGAAGGTACTTACCTTCCGACCTTAGTATTTATCAGCTTTGGAAAGATTACAAAAAAAAATTCACGTTCAGTGACTTATGAAACATATCGTAAGGTTTTTCAAAAAGAAAACATCGGTTTTTCAAAGCCGTCGCAGGATGAATGCCCAAGTTGTAATTTGTTTAGCGAACATATAAATGAAATAAATAATAAAGAAATCAACAAAACACATGAGCAAACCAATAATCATGACGAAAACCAAAATTTTACTGCGAAGTCATCAGACATCCAAAAACGAGATGAAGCTACCAACAATCAAGAAACAAATAACGATGGCGCAGAAATTATGAAGCACCGTCCCGAAGATTGTGGAATTTGCCAAAAACAGGCAGATCATAAGAACAGATACACCGCTGACCGGAAACTGTATGACAATGATGTAAATAAATCATGGGATGATGATGTAGATTTGTTTGCAGTAGACATGCAAAAAATATTAATAATACCAAAAATGACATTAAAAAACTCATTCTTTGTAAGTAGGTTAGTCTGCTTCAATGAAACCTTTGCGAATTTAAGGAAAAATGGTGACCACTATTTCGTATTGTGGCATGAAGCCATTAAAGGGCGCTCGGGACCCGACGTGGTGTCGACGTTTTATAATGTTCTTAAAAACATAGATGACACAAAAAAACACGTCATATATTGGGCGGACAACTGCGCGGCGCAAAACAAAAATTGGACCCTATTCAGTTCGTGCGTCTTATTTGTTAATGAAGATTGGGGTCCTGAAACTATCACGTTTAGATTCTTTGAATCCGGGCACTCCTTTATGAAAGCTGATGCACTTCACGGGGCTATCGGAAAAAAGTGGAACAAGGCCAAAGAGGTGTTAAATTTTGAAGATTCAATTCTGTTAATAAAAAGTTCTTGTAAAAATGCAAAAGTTATTGAACTTCACGCATCGGACTTTTTAAATTTTGAAAACGGGTGTCAGGCCAGAAAATCCGGGGCTAATAATATACCTTTACTCTCGAATGTTAGAGAATGTCAATTTAGAAAAGGCAGCAGATCATTGTTTTTTAAGTCAGAGTTGGAAGACACAGATTTTAACAAAGTGAAATTCCTCAAACCAAAATTTAAGCATAACATGCTACCCCCCGTTACACAGGTCTCCAATGCTAGGGGCATAAACACTGAGAAAAAGATAAAATCATTAAGGAATTACTCAGCCATATGCCACCTAAAAAACAAATTTTTTGGAAGCAACTTTCAGTCTCGGAAAGTGCTTCCGACCTTGGCAAGTTAACTGTTTTGGAAGATCAGTGAAGGACATTTGATTTTTGTTTTTAATGAGTATTTTTATTTCAATGTTAGTTGATAATATAATATTTTGTACCTTAAAATGTAATTTTTTTGTGATTAGGTTTAACTAAAATGCTGTCCAATTTTTGATTAAATACCTATATCTTTACTTTGGTTTTTAAATCGTTATCTTTTTAATTTTTTAAACGGTTACTATACTAAAAAATACCATGCTGGGTAGTTGATTTTTAAAACTTTCAAATTAGTAAGTAATTGTACTAGATTCTTCTATTATAAAAACTTACTTGACTTGTAATTTGTAAATTCATCCAACATTTTTTACAAATAATAACATACTTAATAGGTATTTCATTTGTAAAACTTGAATTTAGTAAGTAAACATACTAGATTTTTCGTTTGTAAAAGAAACTTACTATATTTTTGATTTGCAAAAATTTCGAATTTTTCAAAAAAAAAATGCTTCTAGTATGTTTACAAGAAGGTATTTTTTAGAAAATGTTTGTTTTTTAAATATTTTAATTATGCAATTATGGAGCTTCTGTAGTTTGTATTTTGTGTCTCAAATCTCGAGCCAGTATCTTAATAAATGAAAGAGTTATGCAAAATTTGCCTTAAAACATCTCATTTTGTTGATTTTCCGAAACCCGCTAATTTCGACTTACTAGGTTTTTGCTTTGCACGGCAGACTTGTAAGACATCAAGACAGCGAGGCACATAGGAAAAAATGCAAATCCGTAAAAAAACAGCAGAGTTTAGCATCATTCTTACAAACTGGAAAAGGGACGAAATGGCCACAAAAAGAGCAGATTTGTATATTTCTGCCTTTGTAGCAGAACATAATTTACCATTTACTGTCACGGAACACATCCCTCAACTTTTGGGAAAAGTTTGTTGCGACTCAGAGATAGCCAAAAATTTTAAATTAAGTGGGGCCAAGACCACATCGATAGTGAAAAATGTCATTGGCAAGCTAAGTTCGAAAAATGCTCATGAAATATTGAAATATGTCAAATTCTCACTGATCATAGATGAATCCACTGATCTAAGTACTACCAAACATTTAGTTATAATTTGCCGATATTTCGATGGCACGCAGTAAGTTTTATTGCATTTTAGTCGCCAATATTTTTGAAGTGAAACTTCTTAACACGCGCCGGGATTAAAATTTGGAGGTCGCGACACGGCGAGATGTCCCGAAAAACCGGCGACACGACGAGCGGTCACGAAAAACGGGCACGGACGTTTATTGTGATATCTTTGTTAGTTTACAAGATAAAAATATGGGGTTTGCTCTATGACCTTGTCAAGACATAAGCGAATCTTTTATGAAGAATAGTTTTTTTTTTCATTGGGCTTTCTCTTTTTGTTAATTGAGTGGTATATTTAAAAAAAAAAACTACTTTTTAACCAAATCCGAGGCTAGGGCGGAAGTTTCACTTTTGATATGCGCACATAGTGCACACGCGTTTTTGTTCTAATTTATTTATTTTAGAATACGAGATCGATTCCTAACTCTAATAGCAGTGAAGAATGCCAAAGCCGCTGATATTTACAGGAAGCTTGTGGACTTTTTAAAGAAAAATAATATACTTTATCTAAAAAACTTTATTGGCTTTGCCTCGGATGGTGCCAATGTGATGGCTGGGGCACACGAGTCAGTAATGGAAAAATTAAAAACAGACATTCCTGATATTGTTTTAATGGTCCTAGTTTTGCGTTGTGTTCATCAAGTGCTTGTATGAAACTTCCAAGGGCAGTTGAGGACTGCGTTAGAAATATTTATAACTATATAGCCAATAGTCCCATAAGAATCGAAACCTTTTTAACCAAATCCGAGGCTAGGGCGGAAGTTTCACTTTTTATATAGCCAATAGTCCCATAAGAATCGAGGCCTTGAAGGAATTCCAAAATTTTACACACACAAAAATTCACAAAATCCTCCACCCTTCTCAAACCCGTTGGCTGTCTTTAGAGGCGGTTGTCTGTAGGATAATTGCGCAATTTAATGCTCTAAAACTCTATTTTATTGATGCTATTACAAATGACAAATTGCTGGCAGCAGAAAATATTTTGAAAGTTCTTCAAGGCCCTTTAACGCTAGCTTTTCTGTTATTTTTACAGCATATCTTACCACTCTTTAATTGGCCCTTATGAATAAAAGTGAAGCTCATAAGCAAAAGGTGGAAGCAAAAGGTAATGCTTTGAGCAAAAGGTAGAAGCATAAGGATTTACTTCTTTATATATGAATAACGATAACCTTTTACTCACGAGCAAATGCTTCATAACAATAAGCAAAAGGTAGCGAAAACCTCAGGTCGAGACTTGTTTACTCGAGTAGTAAAAAAAACGTAAAATGACTTCTAGTGAAGAAGAAGTTGAAACACAGAGTAATATTAGTGAATTGAATTTTATTGCAAAGGAGATAGCCTCATACCCTGAAATTTTGATAAAATCACAAATTCCAAGCGCACAGAAAAAGAAAGACCGAGCTGTTGAAATAATTACAGCTAAATATGAAGTTTTTTTTGGAAAGAAAATCGAAATTACCAGGTTAATGAAGAAAGTTAATAACATGAAAACAAGACTAAAGAAAAAAACAGATATTAATAAGACCGGAAATCGAAAAATAAAGTTATTGGACTGGGAAAATTTGTTGTTTAAAGCAATGGAAGGTGATACAAATCCGACAGTTAGCAAAATTGCAGATATGAGTTTTTATTTTTTTGATTAAATACTTTTTTCTTAAATGTGTGTCATGTCATGTCAAATGTCATTCTAATTTGATTTCTAACCACTAGTTTCCAAGGCAACGCAACTTCTCAATTTAATCTTCTGTGCTTGACCGTTTTTGTTTTGTGCCATTTTGACATCTATACAGAGGTTTTCACCTAAAACTCCGTCCTCCGATTTTCCATAAATGAACAGAGATAATTTCATTCGGTAAAAAGTAGTTGATAACATGATAACTGAGGTCAAATACAATTTTTGCAAGGTCAATTTATGAATCGATATTAGGGACCTCGTAGTTACGAAATTTTATAAGTATATATGTACATCCAATTTATAGACGTTTTTGTCATTTAACCCAACTCGGTTGGGTCACTCGTGTGTTTGTAATTCTAACCTAATTTTTCAACAATAAAACTTTTAACATCCTGTAAACAAAAAAAAATTATAGGAGCCAAATCTTGTGGCGTGTTACAAGAAAAAAGTAAAACTGCTGAAAATGACAGTTCGTCATCATCAGTAACAGAAAGGAGCAATCCTGGCAAGCAAAACTATGCATATTCCAGCGTTTCTGCCACACAATGCTCAAAAAGAAATGCATTAGCGACATATGAGACAGACGAAATAAGAAGTTTGACCACTTCGGAGCTGCAACGCTTAGTGTTACTAGAACAACTGAAAACCACCAGGGTGCAGAGGGAATATTACAATGTAAAACTTCAAGAAATAATGTAAAAAAGTGGAAATATAGAAAAAATTACAGCTGTAGGTTCCTTGACATATCTGAACATGTGAATACTCTTTTTTTTTGGCATAGTTGACATATTTTTTATTTTGTTTTGCACAAATATTCCTTTATCTTATTACTACATTAGAATTAATTAAAATTTTAGAAACTTAAATATAATGGTATTTTTTTGTTTAGTATTTGGTAAACAATAAATTTAAAATAAAAACATATCTAAGTTTCTTTCCAAACAAATAATTTATTACATAGTTCTTACGAACTCAGGTGACAGAATGAAAAAAAAAATAGAAGTTTCATCGAAACTTTTTATTATATTTACTAACAATAAAAAAAATAAGCGCTTCTTTTCAAACGGAAATATGATAATACAGTTTTTACTAACCAATGTCACAAAGTACCTAAATAGTACACACACACAAGCCAGCGAATTCACAGCAGTCGTTCGAATCGGGCCTCACTACCACCGTGTAATACGGGCAGCGCCACGGGCATAGTGGATCCCCTAGCGGTTTCTATTCCCGCTATTTTTCCATCGCAAGAATATAACACGTTTTAAATACAAATACACGAACTTGCGTCTAAAAAACTCAGAGATTATAAAAATGCAACGAGTTCTATTTTCCTTGCGACGCGACTGTCACTGCGACTAGAAATCGCTAGTGGATGCCTAGTTTTAACGAGTATTATGGTGAATTCGTTTGCTTGCGTATTTAGGTAATTTATGCCAATGGCAATGTCGCAAATTACCTGCCAATGTGTCAAAATGAAAGGATAGTTTTAAACGAAAATAATTTGTAATAGTATATTATGATATAAGTGTATAAGAGGGCCTTTAAAGCACGCGCGACATATTTCAAAACACGACGCGCAGCGGAGTGTTTTATAAGTCGCAAGGGCTTTAAAGGCCTCTTATACACGTATATCATACGTTATTTTTTATTACGAATGCATCATAATCTCAAAAATGTTTTAAATATTAAACTTAAGGGATATATTGACGAATATATTAATCTGTCACATTTGACATGATCAAATGTTTCTATAGCAACCTTTAAAAAAGTAGGCGCATCATAAACATCATTTTTCTATTTTGGTATCATAAAGAAGTCTTATCGATACGCAAAGTAGTGTCGAAAAGAAGGTCTTTTCGACACTACTTTTGTTGACTGGTTTCTATGATATTAACAAAATTGTTCAATTTCAAGGCTCGCTAGCAAAAATTTCATCACCGTTTTGAATGGGATTCCTAATAATACAGACGTCAAACGTGACAAGATGGCCGTCCAACTTTTGATCGCGACTTGAATAAATTAATGTTTTTCATTAAAAAAACGTGCAAAATAGAAAAAATAGTATAAAATACACGTTTTAAAAGACATTTAGCGCACTCGCACGTTAGGAAACTCCTCGCAAGCGGGACGTTTCCTAATTTCGTGCTCGTGCGATAAAATATGGTCTTTTAAAACTAGTATCTTAATATACTATTTAAGCACGCTGCAGCGTGCGATAATCGTTGATTATGATGCATGCGTAATAAAAAATGTTTTTTACTAAACTGTGTGACACAATAAAAAGATAAGTGTTTCTTTCTAAACGGAAATAATATAGCTATTACATAATTAATACTAACCTAGGTGACACATGGATCAATTTATTAGATATTCATATCGTAAATTATATCAGCTAAATTTTGTCTCACTTCCTGTCCTCGAATACGAATATGGTCGTCTTGTAAGTCAACAAAGTCGTTTTCATTATTATCAATAAAGAGCTCATCTTCTTGAAAATCTTCATCTCCCAATATTTTTGCAATGTTGTGTAAAATAAAACATGATATAATAATATTTGGAATATTTTCGCTTTAACACGACACTAGTTATTTGTGGATTTAGAGCGCAAAGTAACGGATTGCCGCTTGAGAAGTAATCTTTCGAAAACGGCAATCTTACTTTGCGCTCGAAAAACACACAGAACTTTTTCTACAGCCGCATTTTTTAAAATTAAATCCACATTTTTCTCTATACTTATTCTGAAATTTGCAAATGACTGTCAGTTTTGACATATTATGTTCGGGCTTCGGGCATATTTAGAACAGGAGTGCCAGTAACAAACTGTAACAAACGCACGACTGTAATTTATTTATCTTCGGTTTCCATGACCATTCAGCACAGTAGACGAAAAAAGTGAGAATTTCCTTTTCCATGTTCGCGCTAGAGCGCAAAATAAGGATCCACGGCATTCGTCGATTTTGCGATTTCATTTGAATTTAGTATTTAGGTATTTTGCGCGCGGCTGTAGAAAAACATACTTTAAGATTGGAAATCGACGTTTAATTTGCCCAAAGCAGCGCTCGATAATTACTCTTTCTTGTTTAAAAAGATTATTGTAACTTCTTTTAGTTGGATTATCGGGATTGCGAAATGGAATCATGAGCCATGGCTCGATTCCATAACCTTCGTCTCCAAGAAGTACGTTGTTCCTTGTTCTTGCCATAATTTGCCGAACTTCCGAATTTTTCCAAATTCTGCTGTCGTGGACCGATCCTGGCCAACTTACGTCAACACTAGTGAACATACATTTGGCGTCACTGCTTGCACATTAAGCGTTGCTTTTCCTTTCCGGTTGATATACTTATCACCATGGAAATTTGGTTTTTCTATACCGATATGCGTACAGTCTATTGCAGTTGGGAAACGATATTTATTTTGCCATAAGTCCTTTGCTTCGATTATAGCATTATGAGTAGTAGGAAATTTTATCCACTGATTAGCTTGCACAACAATTCTATTTACTGTTCGTGATACTGTTAACTGCTCTACACCAAGCTCTTCACCTATACCTTTTTGGAATCCAGGATCAGCCAGATACCTTAAACATATTTTTATCTTCTGTAAAGAAGAAAGAGCACCACCTCGCGTTTCTGTAGAAGGACCCAGAAAATTATTAGCTTACCATTCCACATTACGATCTTCAAATCGAAATAGACTTTTGAAATCGCTATTTTGTGGAGACGACCGAGGTTTGTAATATTTCACCTTTCGCAAATTCACTACTTCGGCCATTGTGAATATTTTAGGCACTACGAACAATTTATTTAACCGAAACCGTTGTCTATTTTCAGCAGGTGAGTCTACGTCTGACTAGATGCAACTATTTTGAAGGATATGCTTATGACTGAAAGTAAAAGCTCACTTTTATTCATACCATTTACTTTCGATGTAAGTAAATCCTCTTTTTGATAAGCATTTGCTCCGTACTTGTTAGAAAAAGGTTTTACTTTGATTATTATTCATATGGAGGGAAGGATGTGCTCCATATTTTGCAAGTATAAGGCTATGCTTCTTTTTATTCATTGGGGCCAAGGAGATGCAGTCGACCGAACCCAAACTATACAATTTACATATCCGCATGTGGGAAACTTACAGAACCCTTTTGGATTACTTTATCCGGAAAAGTGTAGTGGACAGTAGCCAATTACAAAAAATAAATGTCAAAAATCCAGAAAATTTTAACAAGATCGAAAAGATATATTTGAGAGCTAATCTTATTCAGTATATTCTAAATAATAATTTATCTGCTGAAGAGATGCATGTCCTTCGCGTGCGTTGCTTGGATTTCTTGCAATTATCTAAAATATATGACTGACAATGATATACTAAAAAATCTATGTGTTTAATAAATCCGAAATATATAATAGAATGTAATGATGAGTCCCTAGTCCCTCTAGCCATGCATTTTCCTAATCTAAATGACCTTCAGAAATTGGACAATGAGTGGTGTTTTGGCAATTTCCTAAAGCCAGGATTTTATTTATTAAATATCGGCAACCTCGCTGTTTTTAAGGTTCTGTGTGAACTTTAACCGGATGAAGAATTAGTTAACAAAGGTTTGCGGCGGTATTCATATTAACTCGGCGATTATACCTGTGGTATTGTCACTTATAGTTAACAACAGAGCTATATATATGAAAACTCTAATTACTTTTCATTATCAAAAATACTCCAAATTCATACTTTTCACAAAAACATTTATTGGTCGTCTCAAACATACAATATTAACTACGGTATGACGAAGACTGCCTTCCGTCTCGTAAGCAGATTATATGTTTCTCGCGCTTATCGGCTTGCTCGGCTATCCTGCAACGTAGCAGTTTTGGGAATCGCTTCTGGTTTATCAGCTGACTGCTAACACGGCCATTCTGCAAGTGGAGCGTCCTCGCTCCTAATAGACCTATGTTTCTAGAAATGCAAAAACTACAGCAGTATTTTTGTAATAGTCCACGATTAATACGGTAATTTATTTTCTCTAGTGTTGATAGTTATTATTCAGACATTGAAACCTGTATCAAATTAGTCATTGTTTACATAGTAAACTTTTTTGTTGTTCATGATTACCACTATGAAGTGTACCTATTTTCATACTTTATTTGTATTTATCTTTGTTACCTAGGTAGTATTGCCACCTATTTTTATCTAAGCAGAGTGGGATTGCCACTTGCCCCTTACTTTTAGTCACATATCGTGGGATTGCCACTAACTTTCTTTACATTTTAGATGGTGCTGCCATCTATTTTCACCTAAGTCTAGTGGGAGTGCCACTAACCCATTTTTACATCTTACATAGCTGATATAGTGTCAACTTTACCTTCTAAGGCATAGTAGGATCGCTACTATCCTTTTCTTTTAATTCTTATTACTATTCACCATTACATTACAAATGCAACAATAATTTTAGGCAAATCTATTTGCTAAACTGTATATCGTATGGCAAAAATAAATGATAAAATATTCAAATGAATCAACAGCTGAACCAGTAAAATCATAAGTGTACTATCACCATGACATTACAATTGCAACAATTATTTTAGGCAAATCTATTACATCAGTTTTGTATTAGAGGCAACACCTTCCATAATTCGCGACATTCGTTCTCATTTAAGTTAAAATACGAGAACCGTCAAACTATAATTCCAAACAACTTATACATCAGCTTTAAACGTTTTAAGTTTAATATTAGCCATTTTACCTTTAAGGCCCATGGCCCTGACGTCGGCTGAAATTCTAAAATAATTAGTAAAACAAACTAATAGCCTATATCTTAACTACTAGTACTAAATTATAATATCTCGTATCTCGACGGTTTCATTTCTGGAACGAATCAGTGAAATCTAGATTATTCATCATTCATCGAGACATCTCTCGATGGTACACACCTTAGAGTATAGACAAATCTTTAATCTAAGTCATTGCCGTTGTCGTTTAAACAATGTCTAAGTCCACCCAATAGTGCGACTAACAACCATATAACATAAGTGGTACCTAGTATAATATGCTAAGAGCAACGGTCAACCAAATGTATCATTCACCAAATTGTCAAGAATCTTCAAATAGTAATGAGAAATTAGTAGCGACTAACAATTTCATGATCGATGTATTAAAATCAACGATCGAATGATATCTCGATTATACAAACATCTCTCAATCGCCCATCTCCAGTCGTAGCGTAGCCGGTCGGACTCGGTCGGAGTTCTTTATCTTGCACCTGTGCGGCTGAACTTTGTATGCGTGCTTGCGCACACTGCTCGGTTTTCCACGTAAGCAGAATAATAGATTGCTAGCCTGAAATTTTAGAAAGAGAAAACAGCAACAGAATTTTATATTTTGCAATGTCAGTGTTTCACTCAAATACCTTAGACTTCGTCTTTTAAAATATTATCATTCCTTGTTTAATTCATAAATTGATCATGGAATTGCCATAACTTTATTGAAATAATTCACACAGTCTAAAGTACTATCATTACTCCCTTTTTCTTTAATGTTAATGTGCTCGCCATTATTACTTTTCACCATACTTTTATTGATAACTGATAAGATCACACCTAAGTAAATCTCATTGAATTACCCTGCGTGGGTCTACGCCGCACATACGAGGGCTGCTGGAGCGTCCCTGCGACACATTAGGACTGCAATTTTAAAATACAAAACAACAGATACTGGCATAGTGCTGATTCAACATTTTAATTATTTACTTTATCAACATTTAATGACTCTCTCAAGGCAGCATTCAAAAGCATTAAATAACGTAAGGTCAACTTGACACTACATACAGTACAAAGAGATTATTTAAACAAATAATGGTGTTGCCACTATTACTCTATTTAAACAAATAATGGGGTTGCCATTATTACTTTAATCAAACAGATAATGAGATTGCCATTATTCCTTTAACTCAATCATTAAAATACTCCAAATTTATCTGTATTATACAATGGAAATGCCTGTACGAAATAATTTATAGCGTATTTTCGTTTGTTTATTACACACACATGTTTGTTTGAGTTAACTATAAATTTTTCTTTTGTTTTTAAATCTTACGAATCTTATTGTGGGATTGCCACAAACCAAATTTGCAATATTTCTCGCTAAATTATTTCTTTTTGAACTTTGAATAAGTTCATCAAATCATGGCAAAGCAAAGTAGCCAAAACGTTACTCACGTATTTATTTGGTGGAAATCCGTAGACGTAGGTACTTGGTCATAAGCGGCAACAGTGGTCCGCCGTCCTGGCCTATGTAGGGCTTATCGCTCATTGGGTAATAGTACTGCACAAAGTTGCCCCGTCCCACGTCGTGTCAACCAGCTGAGAATCGTCCACAGCCACAAGGTCCCCAAGTAGAAAACAATGATGCTTGATAGCGTGAGGCATTAAAAATGCTGAGCTCGCTTGTTGGCGTACTTGAGCCTCTGCAACGACCTTGTTTGTATCGACAAAGTTAACGGTCGACGGCGCGTCTGCTAGGAATTGCTGAGTCGTCAATAATCTCGGATTTGTTCCATGATGTAACACTTTAGGTGTATGGCCTTTTATTGCATGAATGGTAGAATTTATGTTATCTTCTATAGCAGGAAGTACAACGGTCCACTTTTGTTCTTTTTCAGCCGTCTGTATAGCTCGCCATTAAATCGAAAAACTCTGCGCATTCTTCTTTTACACTTAAATTTCGTAGCGTCTTCTCTTCTAACCACTCGTGGATTACGTGTGCGAGTGTGCGCTGTTGTCAGGGTCGTAGCTGGTTAATTTGAATGTTGCGCGTAAGATGATGGCGCTTGCGTACTTGATCCATCTGCTACGAAAAGGTTGGGCGTTGACTGAAAAGGTGATGACATCATCGCCGCCTTTGTTTGTTTCGCCAACTAAGCATTTTGCTGT
>MU187143.1:9674-37146 GCA_016904865.1 Pissodes strobi
TATACACATCATCCACGCAGCAGATGGCAGCAACGCAGCGAATAGAAAAACACGTCAGGATGATGGCGGAGTACTTCAAGAAATGGAAGCTGAAGATAAACGAGACCAAGACGCAACTCATCAACTTCAACCAGAAGTGCAGGAGGGAAAGGACACACATCACGATCAACGGGACACGAATCGAGGACACGGACACCGTCAAGTACCTAGGAGTCACACTGGACAAGAAGCTGACATAAAGGAACCAAGAGAAAAGCAGGAATAGCAGCCAGCGCAATTTTCCCATACATCACGCCGCAGTCAAGACTGGACAAGGATATCAAGATCAGACTGTACAACACATACGTTAGGCCAATCATCATGTACGCCGCGCCGGTTTGGAGCTCCGCCGCAAAGACCAACAAGGAGAAGAAGCTACACACGCTAGAACGCAAGATGCTACGTACAATCATGAACTACAGATGGGAAAATTTCAAGACTACAAGGACACTGTACAGAGAATCCGGGACAAGACAGCTAGAACAGAGACTGCAGGAGCAAGCGACGAAATTCTTCAGGTACACGACGAGGACACAGGAATTAACTAGGACCATAGGAACGATGACCATAGAAGAAAAGCCATTCAGGAAAATCCACAAAATGATCCACGAGGTGATGCTATAAAAATCAGGAACAAGGACTAGGATGCCCACCCCCCTCCCATCCACCAGGAAGGACTGCATGAAGCCGAAGAACACAAAAAGTGCAGTGTTAGAATAATCATTTAGAATTAAAATATCATGTCATTTATTTAGTTATCTTAGGTTTAGGTGGACGCTTGTTAGATACCACCTTAATCGGTAATATATAGGTATTTATTTGTAAATATGTATGTATTGTTAAATTTGTATTAGTTTTAGGTCAAAAATCAAGTATCTTAACGCATCTCTTTATAAATAAGTAAATAAAAAAATATATAAATAAATGCTCTCAAACTCACGACAAAGAACAATATTAATATTAATGTCCGCGTCTGTCTATCGGCCTTTTGCCCTTTAATATTCACATCATCACATCTGTTTGTTCAGCCTATACAGTCCCGCGTCTGTTTGTCCAAGCGAACATTTTCGATTTTAAAACCCCCTCCTTAAACCCCCCACCTTACCTTACTCCTGCTCCAGCTTTTCGATTTTTCCCGATTTCCAGGTCTGCAGTTCAGGCGAGTTGGTAACCCTACATTTAACCATCTCGTTATCGAGATCGCATCTGTATTAACCACGATATTGACAATAATTATTGTCTTCATGGCTTATTAGATAGATAAGTTTTGTAAATATTGAATCGACTACTTACTTGCTAAATCCTTTGTACACAGTGGCATATGATCCCTCTCCTAATTGTTCTAACTTAATGTAGGCTTCCGATTTACCGAAAGGCGAATCACCCTGAAAAATAAAACAGAACACATTGGAAATAATGAGTAAACAATTTAAAAGAGGTTTTATTTAGGGAGAAACAAATTTTAGATTTATTATTTTTTTATCCAATTTTGTCTATTTTAAATATAATTATGTAATTATTGTGAGCATGTTGGCAGTTTCAATATTCTTGGTAATGTTCTGTAATTTATTAATACATTGCTAATTTTGGTTACTCATGCAGGTGTTAGTTGAGATTGCTTAGTTAAAATCGTGTTCCAACTAGACTTCGCTGAAATTATAGGGATATTTATTTCACTTTCTCACGGCATACACTTTACTATACAGGGTGAGACAACACCTCTACAAAAGGACAATATTAGTGTATGTATACCCTAATGACGTCACACGACAAGCACTAAGGCCTTGTTATTAAGTGGGCATTGGGTGAGACTACCACGATGGCGCGGATTAAAACCCATTTCACTTATTTCAACGGCACGTCAGCCAATGTAAGCGCTCAATGTGATGTGATAACCCAGATTATATTTACCTTCATTCTAGTTGCATCTCTTTAAATGAAATGGCTAACAATTACCTTCGAATTACAGTAATTGACTTTACCGAAGTTACAAGAACATTTTATCTTTGCCATAGATTGGCCAAAGTTTTATCTTACTACGTGACACGGCCATAACAAATCGGACTTCAGGATAACGGGGCTTTATCGGCAAATTAGGTAAATGAGAGAGCGAACCCATTAGGCGATTGCTTGCTTCTCTGAATTACATTTTGTACTTAATCCATTTCCACCGATAGCGAAAAAGTATTAGAAATAACGGAGATGACTTGAAACTAAGAACTTTAATCAAAATCACGTTTTTTATTATTAAATCACGATTTTTTTTTATTTGTAGACACATACCGTATAAGGACTGATGTGGCCAGTTGTCTCAGATAAATACTTTACAGGGAAAATCATAAGTCACACACTTGGACAGCAAAATAAATGAGGAATTAGGAAATAAAGCCTAAGAAAGACAAATTAGAGAAAATTACATCACAAAAGTATCGGCCGATACAAATATGTAAATATATTGTAACGAGCAAATTTTATAAGCGACGTAACTTTGGAATAGGCGAGGACGTGACAACCCTGCATGGCGGAGCGGGCGCGGTCAAGTGGTGACGGCGGGGCGGCGGCGGAGTGGAGTAAAGAAGTGACGTAATTATGATGAGTGTACAGGGTTATCCAACGAGGACTAGACAAGGCGATTTTTTGACTTTCCCTGTACTTTTATAAAAAAAAAACTGAAATAGTCATCTGTAATGTTCTCCCGCGAATTCGGATATGTTCAGCAAAAAACAATTGAACATCAAATAAAAGTGCTAGGGGTCATTTTGATATTTTTTTTAAATGGAACACCCTGTATATTAGTACATTTTTGGACTCTCGAAAAATCTAAACACATTTTGTGTATAATATCCTATACCTATCTTTAGCTGTTCACCAGATATTGACAGTTGAAAGTCGGGTATTTTGACAATTTGACAGGCTCTAAAATCTAAACCGCACGAGATCAAAGAAAACGGTTTGCACATTCCTATCTTGGGTTTTCATAAGCTCTCGAATGATTATGAAAACTTAAGATAGGAATGTGCAAACCGTTTCTTTGATCTTGTGCGATTTTACAGCCTGTCAAAATGTCAAAATACCCGACTTTCAACTGTCAATATTAGACAGACTTTTACAACAATTTATTTAAAGTTATTTTTCTTTATACTTCTTGTCTAAACTTGGAATTAGAATAATTTTTTCTACGCGTTCCAGCAATTACAATAATAGTTTTAATAGAAGAATTATTCAATGTTAAATTTAGTACCCCGAAATGGACGCCCGCTCTGGGAAGCCGGCGTCCAGCGGGTTATAAGATCGCCACTCTTGCCGATCCGCCCGCGAGCCCGTGTTCCACGTTAGCTCGACAAATGTGTCTCCGAAGAAAACTATAATAACTTTGTTTGGTGCAATATTGCCACCTTATTGTGTGACATTCCGTTTTGGATCACTAACTAAAAGTGTTTCAGTTCGACATTTAGATCCGAGATTTAATTCGAACTCATATCTATCTGGCGCATTTGTCATAATCTCTGTCGTTCTATGCTTCGAAGGTTGCGCGTGTCTAAGGCCTGCGAGTTGATTCCATCTTGAGAAGCGCGCGACGCCGCCGGTTTTGAGAGACAGGGTACTTTCTTTTTCCAGTGAAGCCTTCCCGTTGATTTGTCGATTTATTTAAATCCGGGTTAAGCCCAGGCAACTGAGGTGGATTTTATCGACAAACATAACGGCCGTTTCGATTTGTTTTCGTTAGTTTTAGTGCTGTAGATACGGGAATAACTCGCCTGGCGAAAATTTCGAGATTTGCTTGGTTTGGTGTTGGAAGCCATTGTGTGATTAGCGTCTCGTATTATGGCTTTTGGCCCTCAGTTAAAGAGGTAAGCATTCTTATCATTCGCAGACGTTTTACGTTTCCCGTCTTTTATTTAATAGCTTTTGCGTATTATTTCGCTTCTTATTTATCGGACTCGATTTAGTAGCTTAAGGGATAGGCGTGACGTGATACTAATTCGAGATTAATTAATGCTTATAGGCTTTTACATTCGGATGTCATAGGTTTTATTTATTTCCTGGGTTTTGCGATTATTCCAATTAATCGTTTTCATTCATATCGGACTCGATTTATTAGCTTAATTGATCAGCATGATCGACATAGAGAATAATCAAAGCTTTTGGTTTTTTTTATTTGAATGGAATAAACATTATTATTTATTCAATGGGTCTTGCGATTAGCCTAATTAATCGTTTTTATTTTATTTTCGACGAAATGTTATGTAGATTTTCGATAATTAAGTAGTTTAATTTATTTGACCTTTCTGAGGCGGATTAGCCGCGAGTGTAAAATTTAACTGTTGATTATTATGCTGCTTTATCAAAGGCATCTATTGTTTACAGCTGTAGGTTGTTACTAGTGCCAAAAACCGCTAATTTCATGGATTTTATTTTATTACCGAAGTTAGAATTGATGCAATGGGGAATTGTTGTTTTTATCTTTAATTTTAATAAATAATCTTGCAATTAACTTCTAGTGATTCGTGTGGGTAGTTGATTTCAACTATTAATTAGACTCTGCACCGGGAAATTCGGTTGTTAATTGTTAGGTAATGTAGTTTTGTTTATTATTAGTTTTCGTTACTAAGGGAAGCCAGCAGATTGCGTTATTAAGTGCAGATTACATATTTTCGCATATTTTCGTTCATTCTTGTTTACCCTATTGAACTTTATTCCTGAATTATTAAACTAAACGTAGAGGCGCGCTAAAAAATAAACAGGAGGGAAAGTTGATCAATTATAATGACTTTCGCAATCTCTCTACACATTACAATACTGAGATTGATCCGCAGTGCCTAAACTATCTATTACAGAGTAGCAAACAATCTTAGTCAAAATCTCATATCTAGCACTGAGCCTCTGTATTGTCTTAGAGATGTTCCTCACACTGGCGCCTTTGGTTTCTTCGAAACAAACAGATAGGGAGTGGTGGATACCATTTCTGAGTTGAGGAACAGAAAGAGTAGTGGCGAGGATAAAATATCTGCTGAAGTCCTCCTGCGGCTGCCTGATGGTGTTCTTGATGTTCTTTTAGTTTCTATCAATAAGTATTGGTTGCGTGGTGCCTTTCCAGCATATTTAAAAAGTTCATTGGTAGTCCCTGTGCTTAAGGGTGGTGACTCTGGGGACCCCTCTAGCTACCGACCTATCTCCTTACTTCCTACTCTATCCAAGGTCACTGAGAAAATCGTAAGGGAATAATGTGGAACTACGATCAGTCTTTTCACCTGATAACTAAAAGGCAATTTGGGTTTCAGACACCTAAAGGTACCCATATGCCATTTACAGTTTCCTTGAGAGGGTTTATTTTGGGGTGAATCGGGGAGGCATATCGGCAGCGGTGCTCCGTGATCTGTCCAAGGCGATTGATTGTGTGGATCATGTAATACTTCTGTCGAAGCTCGAGAGGTATGAGTTCCGTGGCGTGGCTCGAGACCCGGTACCAGTCTGTTGTACACTCTGGGATGCGATATTTTACTTTAAGGATTGACTGCGAGGTTCCACAGGACTTAACCTGAATATTTCTGGTGACTTCACACCTTTTGCCACACTTTCATACTGTGGCTGGGCCTAAAGAACACAATAACAACGAACTTAAAGCTTATCAAAGAATGGTTTAACTCAAACCGCCTCTGCCTAAACTTAAGTAAAACCCACATCGTTGAGTTTAAGTGTGTGATATAGCGGGGTTGCTGATGGATGGGGACCTCCTACCCAGCACACTCATCACTAAATTCTTGGGAATACAAATAGATAGCTTTTTACGTTTTGTAGACCACATAGTGACTCTCAGTAGAAAGCTGTCATCGGGTTGTTTTGCTGTAAGGGTGGTTAGAGCAAAGCTGGGCCACCAGCTGGTGCGGTCTGATTTCTCTCTGTTTGAGTCGAATCTTCGATATGGGTCTCTTAAGCATTAGCTTTATCCTCCAAAAAAGGCAGTACGCTGCTTTAAATGAAATCCAAAATGTATTAGTTGCTGTGTTTTCGTGCTAGGATTTTAGTATGACTGAGAGCAAGGGCCTAGATCTATCTATACTAACCATTTCCTACCCTGACGGGAGAATATCCTAGTTATAAATGTAATGATCATTCTAGAGATATTGGCCCAATTTGCAACTAAGTAGCTGGGTAGCCTCCGTAATCCAGGACCTCAGTACCTTCCAGCGGCGACTGGCTAACTAACAACAACCCCTTCAGTTTTAAATGTATTGTTACAAGTGTGGAACTACGAATTGTGGTACAGGAAACAGTAATTTAATTAATTATTATACTAATAAAAGTTATACAGCATAATTCGGTTTAGGAATTTAGGTCGACGGTTTCTCAGCCGTACTCTTTCCCCTCGTGAATTCCAGGCTGAGTCCGGCACGCTTTTCTTTAATAAATTAGGTCTATTAGGAATCTGTGTTTTAATTTACATCACGCAGCTCTCCCTCAAATTTCCCTAATTGTGTTTCGTCGAAGCGCATTCGGGGTAAGTAAAGTTGTGCAAGATATAATAATAACACAACGTAGGGATTGCCTTTCTTTTTAATCTATTTTGACGGTCATTGGCAAAATAAAGGCAAAGCACAACTTTACTTATCTCATTCAACTATGCTGAACAGACCCGGGTTGGTTATACTACAGCCTGATTTCTAGAAAATAGCTATCCGTTGACTAGTTCAAACTGAAAACCAAAAACAAATCACCAATTCCGCATCTTCAGTCGGATCGATGCGATTTTTTGGTTTGTTCTGTTCATATTTAATGTAAAAAAGTGTGGTTGGTCTAGTCTATTCGTTTTTTCAGCAATAAAATATTACGCGGTGACGTGTCGATGTCTTGTCAAAATTCGAAATAATATCCAACTAGTTCACCCTGTATAAAGGATATCATTTCCAAAGCATCTTCTACTACAGTTTTTCGTGTACATTTTTGTTACGATCGGTTTATCGAAAAATTACTTAAAAAATATATATGTGCCTCACCTTTATAAGGACACAACTGAAGTGAAACTTCTGAAAGAGATATTAGGAATTGAGTTTTTCTTTTTTTAAGCTTTTTTCCTCAGTTTTTGCCCCCGGTTTCGACCCTTTAAAAAAAATCCGTTTTTTTCAACTTTTTTTACGCCGAAAAACATGTTTTTCAACTTTTTTTTTATTATTAATTTTTTTTCCCTTATTTCGTTTTATAATATATTTATTAGCTATCCGAACAATTTTTTATTTTTATTAATTTTTATTTTATTTGGTTTTATAATACTTTTATTAACTTTCCGAACAATCTTTGGTTTTTTTTATTATTTTTTTTTCTTTTTTCTCTCTTTAACTTTCCGAACACTGCTTTAAGCTTTTTTTCAATTTTTTCATAAATGTTTGTTTTTTTTTCATAAAGCACTTTTTTTCTTCCAATTTTTGCCATCCCCGACCTCGTAGTTGAACTCCTTCGCCTTTTTTCGCCGAAAACCGCGTTTGTCTAACTTTTTTTTAAATTCTTTTTCTTATTTTGTTTTATAATATTTTCTGAACATTTTTAATTTTTTCCCATTTTTTGGAAACATTTTGGGTATCCGGGGAGGTGGGGTATAATTCCCCCCCCCCCCCACCAAATTGATGAACCCGTAAGAAAATCTCTATCGAACTATTGTCTCAGTTTTTTTTCTCACGACTTTCTCGGCATGATAACGATTTAAAGTAACCCCTTTCAAAACTGACTGTTCCTTTCTCTGTTGCTTGGCTGAAGTCGACTCGAGCTGACTTTACCCGAATTAGCGTTAAAGAGCCGAGCTTGACGCGTGACGGCTCAGTCAGGCAGGAACAAACAAAGTGAAGAAAGTGAACGCGCCTAAAGAAGTTTCACGTCAAAAAAAAGAAGAAAGTTTGATATGAAAAGCAAACGAGGCAAGTGGCATTCTGAAAATGTCAAAAAATATAGGTACAGTAAATTATGAGAGATAGAACAAAGTCGTTACAGCGAAAGAAATAATACAGTTGAAGACAATATAAAAGAAGTTGTGACTATTGGACTAAAAAGGCCAGAAAGCAACTCAGAAAGTAGAGATGATTGTTGAAGTAATGGTGGAGGAGAAGTCTAACTTACAATTAAAATAAAGGTAGATAAAAGATTAGATCTTTTAGTGTTTTAAATAAATGACACCTGGCAGTAAGTAGGTTTCATAGATAGTAACTAGGTTTTTAAAGTCAAAAATAATAAAGAAATATAAAAATATGAATAAATTTAAACGACAATCCATATATATTTTCACACCGTTGACGTTTGTAACGTTGTACGATTTTCTCCTTTTACTGGTCGAATTGTGTGATCGATACTCTCGCTACCTTACTTCTCGTGACCTTACTTCCGGTGTTTGATAGGTACATCCATTTGGAGCGCCACTTAACAGATGTGGTATATATACTTTCTTGGGAGAATTGATAGCCCTTCTCGCCTGAACACTCAAGGCAAGCAGGCAGTCTTCCGTATCGGAAATTATCATTGCTAATTTTGACCACCAGTTCTAACTACCGCCTTATTGTATCCTTGCAGTATTAAGGAAATTAAGTAGAATGTATATTTTCTAAAATTATCAGCCGTCTATAAACGTTGTGTGATGAACTAGTGTGGTGACCCCCATTTTTTTATAAAGGTATGTTTGACACGAGTGTTTCTATTTAAGATAGCTAAAGTTATTTATTATTTAACTAAGTATTCTGTGGGACAGAATTTCTTTTATGGGATAGAATTTCTTCTGTGAGGTAGAATTTCACGCCTAGCTAATCTCGCCGTCAGTTAGCGGTACCGAGGTGTTTTTGTCAAGGTGACGCAACCACATGGTGGAGACGTACTTCCAGGGAGCGCCAGTGTCTACAACTAGACCAGAATCAAGTAAAATCGATTTGAATTTATTTAACTGCCTTAATTACCGTATATAGAATATCGGTTTATACCATTTTAATCAATGAACATATAATCAAATGATTGTAGGTCATTTGCCTAAATTACCGTGTATCTCTTACCGTTATGTGTCATTTTAATTAATGAATATACTATCTGAAGAAATTTGGGTAGCAGTTGAAGTGGGAAAATTAAAAAAAACTAATATGTTGCATTTACATTCCACCTAACTCTCCCAGTGATTCTTATCAAATGCACTGTGATGTTGTGGAACACATGGCTCATCTATACGGTGATTATACCATGTGCATTGCTGGAGACTATAACATTCCCAAAATTTCCTGGTCCAATGACTCCCTTGGTACCATGACTTCTGGTTCCATTCCCAATGCCAATGGTGTTATGTTGGATCTTGTATTTAGCCATGGTACTTCTGACACAGTAAAATGTGTAGATGAACCTTTGCTGAAATGCGATAGGCACCATCCGGCCCTGCACATTATTCTCCACTGTGATACCTGTTGTGATGTTCTCGAGTATGAAGACTCTATTTTTGATTTTAGAATCTGTGATTTTAATATTTTAAATGAATTATTATTAGGAATACATTGGGATAATATTTTAACATTAAATGTAGATAGTGATGTACTCAACTTTTATACAATTTTAAATGAACTGATTGACATTTTTATTCCTAAGAAGAAGGTTTTGAACAGGTTTAAATTCCCGGTCTGGTTTAGCGCTGAACTAAAGACCAACATTATTAAAGAAAAATTGCTCATAAAAAATTCAAATTATCAAATTCAGGGAAATGAGGTCCTTGTGTAGGATCCAGGCTGATGGATGCTATAGAATGTACATCAGCAAGACTGAGGGTGACATTTTGGAGAATCCGAAAAGCTTTTGGAAATATATCTATTCCAAAAATCACTCCAATGATTTGCCATCCGCGATGACTTATGGGGGGCCAGCTGCACCAGTGCTAAGGATGTTGCTGATGTGTTTGCACGGTTTTTCTCATCAACATATCTGGCTGGCCAAGGGGTACCAATTGTGAATAATAATATACCATCATCACTTAGTAACATGGTACATATATCAAACCTCAGTATCAGAATATCTGATATATGGAAAAAAACTAAGCCAGATAGATCCACATAAGTCACCGGGTCCAGATGACATCCCTCCGTTGTTTTTGAAAAACTGTGCTTTTGCCCTGTCCAGACCATTATGGATTATTTATAACAAATCTCTCTCTAGTGGGGTATTTCCACATTACTGGAAATCATCTTTTTTAGTGCCGGTTTTCAAGAACAACGGAGATAGGATTGATGTTGAGAACTACCGTCCAATAACACTCATGTCACATTTCCCTAAGATTTTTGAACTCTTAGTAACGGAAACACTCACTTTTCTTTTCCGCAATGTCCTGGTTACCGAGCAGCATGGTTTTTTCGGTGGTCGTTCGGTGGAAACAAACTTGGCCTTGTATGAGCGTTCTGTGTCTGGTGCACTGGAGTCTGGTGGTGTTGTCGATGCAGTCTACACAGATTTCTCCAGGGCATTTGACACGGTTAGCCATGCAATTCTAATAGATAAGCTTTCCGCCTATGAAGTTTGTGGTAGAGTGTTGGATTGGATGTATTCTTACCTTGCTGGCCGAAGGTTGGTTGTGAGAATTAAATCTGCACATTCTTTTGAATTTTGAGTTCCATCTGGAGCACCTCAAAGGGGACATCTTGCACCACTGTTGTTTAGCATATTCATCAATGATGTAATTAGCTGTTTTCAGCACTGTCAAATATTGTTATATGCTGATGATTTAAAAATTTTCAAGCATATTCAATCTCAAAATGACTCAGTTCAGATGCAAGATGACCTTTTTAAGTTTGAGGAATGGTGCATCAATAATAACTTAAAGCTTAACATTAAGAAATGCAAATATATTCAATTCAGTAGAAAAGTTGATTCTCACCCTAATGTTTACCAACTTCAGAATTCCACATTAAATAATGTTACTACTGTCAAGGACCTTGGTGTGATTTAGCTGCTCATACCTTTTGCGTCTAATACACAAAGTCTCAAGGTTTAATGCTTTTAATATTTCATTATAGTCAATTGTACCAATAGGTATGTCTAATTTGTAGCCAATATAACGTAAGAACTTATGTTGCACCGTTCCAATGACTGAATATGTACTGCATAATATGGTGACCAAACCAAACAGCCAAATTCCAGGTGTGACCTGACTAGTGAGACATATAAAGTCTTCATAGCTACTAGGTTTTTGAAGTATGATTAACTGAACTAACTGACTAACATTCGCCTTAGGTCTGCTTATATATAATCTCCAATCTATCACGAACAGTGATGTGAACTGGTAAATTACCGATAAATTACCGTGGTAATTTACTGTAATTTACCGTAAATTACCAAAAATTAATTACCGTAATTTACTGATAAGTTATATAGAAAATTACTGGTTCTCGTGCTAAATAATTAACGTTATTTACCGTAATTTAACGTTATTTTTTGTTGTAATGTACAGGGTGATCCCCTATATTGTCGCCCCTCTTTAACTTTTTTATTTTAAGTGTCCCGAAAAAATTAAAAGTATAGTTATGTAGGTACTGAAATAGTTATTTTCCTAACTAGTGCGGAAAGTCATACTTTTCCGCACGCGATTGCAGTTTGCCGAACGACGCGCAGCGGAGTTCGGCAAGCAGTCGAGTGAGGAAAAGAGACTTTCCGCATGAGTTAGGAACAAAATTTTTTCTACAAGCACCTAAATCAAAAATTGAACCGTCTATTTTGTTTTATTTGGGCAAATAGAATAGTTATTTTTATTCGCTTGAGAAACATAGATTTTTTAGACAAGATTTTATTTAAAAAGCATAAAACAATAACAATTTAATAGCAGTTATTGATATTTATGATACTGGGTGTCCCAAATTTGTAGGTATATTTTTTTGTATAATAATTCTTTAATAATTATAATTAGTTTTCCGCTTTGTTATAACGAACATGACGTGTTCCCCTAAATTTGGTATTATCAATATAGAAGTTACTGTGTGACAAATTTGTATACTTTTTTGTTATTTTTACTTTTCCGCACTAGTGCGGAAAAGTAGTGCGGAAAAGTGGCACTTTCTAAACTAAATTGAGTGCGGAAAAGTGAACTTTTCCGCACGCAAGTAGAAAAAATACTTTTTTCTTCAAACGTCAGTAAATTCGTCATTACTCGACTGTGTAGGCGGCAGTGAAGCTTCGTTTTTCCTCCGCCGGAGCTTTACTTTTCACTTTTCCGCCGGCGGAGGTAAAAGTGTTATCATAGCAACATAGATACAATACAAACAAACAACAAAATAAGCGTCAACAACTCAAGAGTTATTAAACTAAAATTTGTATTTATCACTCAATGTGTGACTACATTTCTAAAATTCACTAATTTAGGAACAAATTGGTTATTATTTAATCGAACTTACTCAATAACTGCTTATCAATACGGAATTAGAACGCAATCGAAGCCGCAATTTTAAACATATAATTATTGTTGACAGTGTCCACTGACAGCTTTATGTTACATTACTATAGCAACAACCTGAGCCTATTCAACGACACCGCACCGGTCTAAGCCGCCTTGCGAACCCACTTATCTTTAATAATAATTATTATTACTATTAAAAAGAGACTTTTTGCATTAATTTGTCGACATTTGAAGAAAAAACAGCATATTTTATTTGGAGGAAAAGTTACTTTTCATGGCTTGCTCTCTATTACTCTATTACAGTGCTTAAACACGAGCGCGCCATGAAAAGTATTACTTTTCCTCCATATAAAATAATATACTATTTTCTACGAGTGATCGCAAATAATTTACTTTGCGCAGATAAGCTTTAAGTGGGGGTAAACTACTTTGCGTACGTGTTAGGAACAATGTTTTTCTACGAGTGAAATAACTAAATTTTTTTCTTAATTTTTATTGGCATCAAAACCATCAACTTATAACTATTTATTATTATTAACAACATTAATATTCTAACTGCTTTCGCGTGCGGGAAAACATAACTTTGCGCACTGATTAGGAAATCTACTATTTTTCTGCGTGTAAAAAATATTGGAAAAATGATCAGTATACAGGGAAAAACAAAAAGTTAATTTTTTTTTCATTGGATCACCCTATATATGAATTTATTTTTCGATTCCTCGGAAAATTCTAAGCATATTTTATGTATGATGTTATACATCTAGAGTTAGTAGTTTCACAGCTATAAACAGTTAAAAATCGGTACTTTGGCTAATTTTCACGTTGGTAGCAAGAAGATCATTAGAGATGGAGTAAAATGAATTTCACATTCCTATCTTCCTTTTCAGGAACTGAAAGGAACTGGCAGGCAGTACCCTGGGTACCAAATCTTGTACCTCTTTAGGTACCATTAGTTAGCACTATCAGATAGCTCTTGGAAAGTTAAGATAGAAATGTGAAATTCATTTTACTCCATTTGTAATTGCCTTCTTGCTACCAAGGTGAAAAGTAGCCAAAGTATCGATTTTCAACCGTTTATAGCTGTGAAACTATTGATTCTAGAGGTATAACTTCATACATAAATTATGTTTAGAATTAAACGAGGAATCGAAAAATAAATTCATATATAGGGTGATCCATTGAAAAAATTTACTTTTTGTTTTTCCCTGTATACTGATCATTTTTCCAATATTTTTTATACGCCGAAAAAAAGTATTTTTCAATACCTACATAAACATACTTTTAATTTTTTTGAGGCACTAAAAATAAAAAAGTTAAATGGGGAGACATTATAGGGGATCAACCTGTACCATGTTTGTCAGCAATATGAACAGTATGCGTTCGGGGATTTACTACCGGTTATTACCCGAACCGGGGATTTACTGTCGGCTGTCATTCATTGCAATTCATTTTGTTCTGTGTTGCTTTCGTTTTAAAATTAAATAATATTTAAGGAAAAAACAATGTTTTATTCACGAACAAATGAAACAACTCTTTGTCCAGCACCGATACTTACACACACCGTATTTCATTCCCAAGTGGTAATTACATGATTATGACTAGTGCTGGCAACCGAAGACGGTTTTTCGGATAGTCGGTTAACCGGTTTCGGATTATCCGCGGTTTTTCAAAAAACCGAAACCGGTTAACCGAACACTCGGTTAACTGATTACCCGATTTCTCGTTTAACCGAATAACCGGTTTCTCGGTTAACCGATTAATCGATTATTCGGTTATCTAGTTACATGGCACTGGGCCACCGGGTTCACAAATAATGGTAGAAAAGATAGAAAGTAAAGTAAAAACTGGGTATTTGGAATCGTAACATACCACATACCTACTGGACGGTGATTATATTTGGAAATGCTTTTAGAGGGCGATTGAAAAATAATATCTACCTTTAATAGAATACCTTTATGTTTATTTAAGTTTTAAAAAATTGTAATATTTTTTCTGCTCAGAATTTATATCGATTGTAATTTGTAATAAACAATATTTTTAATTTAATTATTACGTTGGGGTTTATTTCAATAACGACCAAAAACTGGAATAAATTTGGTTCACTAGAATTTAATGATTGTGCCCTAATCGGCAGGAAAACTGAACTAATGGAAATATGCTTAAGAACAAATTATAAATTATGATTAGTCTATGATGACTGTGTATTAACCGATTAAGCGGTTATCCGATTAACCGGTTATCCGGATACCCGGTTTTCACTATTATTCGAATACCCGGTTTTATCCGAAACCGGTTTTTAAGAAAACCGAATAACCGGTTTCAACTTTTCATGGTTTTTGCCAGCACTAATTATGACAAGATATTTTTTTATACATGTACATGCTTCTTTGGAAAAATAGCAATTTTTATTTGTAAATTAGTTGGAGGTTTCCAAAAGATAGTAATATACACAATTTACATTAATTTACGAATGGAAATCGCTATTAGTTTACTTGCAGTTTACGGTAAATTACGGTAATTTATTGTTAATCACCAAAATTATATTACGGTTATTTACGACAGTAATTTACGACAGTAATTTACGACACAAATTTATTACCACGGTAATTAATTTTGGTAATTAACACTCGTAAATTACCAGCGTAAATAACCAAAAATATAAATTACGGTAATTTTACATCACTGATCACGAATATTCGAGAAGTATTCAGAAGCCACTCTATATGATCTCAACGAGGCCATCGAGATAATTCCAGCGATCCTGAAACTTCGCGGCCGGCCGGGCGATGATTCATACAGACAGAGAAGCGAGCAGCACGGCGGCGGCGGCTAGTTCTATAGGGTGGCACAAAAACGTTCGGACGGTTGTTATTCGTGACATTGCCTCCCTCTTAAACCTGATCGTCCCGATCAGCTACTTCATGTCCGTGATATGCTTTCAGCCTGTCGAGGTGGACTACTTTCAGTTTGCTTCTGGGGCTACGCTGAATTCTATACACTACGTCATTAATTCTTTTGATGACTGTATAGGGCCCTTCCCATACTGGCGTAAGCTTGGGAGATCTTCGTTTCTTCCTTTGCGGATTATATAACCAGACTTTGTCGTTCATCTGAAATCCTATAGAATTAGCTTTGAGATCATATCGTGTCTTCATTCGGCCGCTGGCTTTCTCCGTGTTTTCTCTGACTAATTCATGGACGCATAGTAACTTTTCCTTAAGGGAGTCTGCGTAGTCTTGAATTTCCATATCCTGGTTGTCTGGCGTTCCGAATAATAGGTCACAGGGTAAACGGAGTTCTCTTCCAAATAAAACCATGGCTGGTGTTAGTCCTGTCGTGTCATGGACTGCTGATCTATAGGCCATTAAAAATAGTGGTATGTGTTGGTCCCAATCCTTCTGATGTTCATCTACGACCTTTGACAAATGTTCTTCAATGGTCTTGTTAAACCTCTCAACCATGCCGTCTGATTGTGGATGTAAGGCGGTAGTCCGTGTTTTATGGATGTTGAGTAAATCACAGACTTTCTGGAAAACCTTGGATTCGAAGTTGCGTCCTTGATCTGAGTGCAACTCTAACGGAACACCAAATCTGCTGAATAAGTTATTCACAAGGACCTCTGCTATGGTAACAGCTTCTTGATTGGGGATCGCAAATACTTCAGGCCATTTACTGAAGTAGTCAATTGCCACTAAAATGTACTTGTTACCATTATTTCTTTCTGGAAAAGGGCCAGCTACGTCAATGGCGATACGTTCAAACGGTAGGCCCACATTATACTGTTTCATTTTGCCCCTAGATCTTGTTTTGGGTCCTTGGCTTGCGGCACAGGTTGAGCACTGCCGACACCACGATTTCACATCCTGGCAGTAGTTGACCCAGTAAAATCTGTCGCGAATCTTGTCAATCGTTTTGTTCACTCCGAGATGAGCACCAGACTTTCCATTATGAACTTCTTCCAGAACTTCCGATATATTCCTCCTTGGTACCACTAACTGTGTCTTCACTACTTTTCCATCGGCGCTTTCCCAGGCTCGTTTAAGAAGTCCATTTTCCACCACCAGGGAGTCCCACTGAGCCCAAAGAGTTTTAAAAGCAAGTCCTTTAGTTGATATCTCGCTCCAGCTTGGTCTTGGTTGATGTTCTTCTTTAGCTCTTAGCAATAGCGCCATTTCACTATCTTCAAGCTGATCCTTTTAAGTTGCTCTGTGGTCCACTGCTGATCAACCTCAAATTTAGTTTGCCTAATGGGAGTAATTCCTTCTTGTTGATCTATTCTTTGGCAATGCTTACAATTATCCTCGCATGGCCTTCTGGATAAAGCATCTGCATTATTATGCAATCTCCCTGCCCTGTGCTTAACCTTAAAGTTATATTGTTGTAACTTTTCAAGCCATCTGGCTACCTGTCCTTCAGGCTGTTTCATATCCAAAAGCCATTTAAGTGCTGCATGATCAGTCCTTATCAGAAATTCTTGCCCGTACAGATATTGATGGAAATGCTCAACAGATCGTACTATTGCCAAAAGCTCTTTTCGGGTTACACAGTAGTTACGTTCAGGTTTCGAAAGTGTTCGACTGTAGTATTCGATAACCCGTTCTTCTCCTGCTTGTACTTGCGATAAAACTGCTCCGATGCCGGTGTTGCTAGCGTCTGTGTCCAATACAAATTTATCCTTTTGTTCCGGATATCCCAATATTGGACTAGAACATAGAGCCGCTTTTAATTTCCTGAACGCAGAATCACAGTTATGATCCCAGTTATAATTTGCTCGTTCTTCAGTGAGCTTATGCAAAGGTGCAGCTATATTTGCAAATCCTTCGACAAATCTTCTATAATAAGTACATAATCCAAGGAAGCTCCGCAGTTCATGTTTGTCGCGAGGACGAGGCCAGTCTTTGATTGCTGTTATCTTTCGTTGATCAGTTTGGAATCCCTCTGATGACACGACGTGCCCGAGAAATTCAACTTTTTGTTGGAAAAGAAAACATTTCTTTGGATTCAGTAAGAGCTGAGCATTCTTGATCCTAGTAAAAACTTCATGCAGGTTTTGTAGGTGCTCTTCGAAAGTTCTTCCCATTACCATTATATCATCAAGATAGACCAGGCATGTCTTCCAAGTGAGGCCTCGTAGAACAACTTCCATAAGACGCTCAAAAGTAGCGGGGGCATTGCATAGTCCGAAGGGCATAACTTTAAACTGATATAAACCACTTCCGGTAGAAAAGGCAGTCTTTTCCTTATCTTGTTCGTCGATGCCTACTTGCCAGTAGCCGCTTTTTAAATCTAGTGTTGAGAACCAATGGGAACCTGCTAGTGTCGTCAATTCTGGGAAGTGGATAGCTGTCTTTCTTGGTAACGTCATTGAGCTTTCTATAGTCCACGCAAAATGTGGTGGTCCCATCCTTCTTGGTGACTAAGACAACAGGAGACGACCATGGGCTTGATGATTCTTCAATAATTCCATCGTCAAGCATTTTGTTGACTAATGTGGTAACCTCTTGCTGCTTCGTCACTGGTAGCCTCCGAGGATACTGCCGTATGGGGTGAGCACTTCCAGTGTCGATTCTATGTTTTATGATGTTCGTTCTTCCAGGATTTCCATTTTTCCTTTCAAAGGCTGTGCTCTGCTCTTTGATAAATTGTGTAGCTCTCTTCAGTTCTTCGGAAGACAGATGATGCCACGACTTTTGGAAATGTTCTAGGACTTCCTTAGGTGATGTTGAGGGTGTTACTTCGTACCGCTTTTCGCAACTGGTTACCCACTGCACCGGCTCGCAAGTGGCTATTACATCTCCTTTATTAATTTTGATGGAATTGGATGAAATATTTGCTATCCTTATTGGTATTTCGCCGTCGGTTTTGACTAGTGCTTTGCCTACGAGGTGTTTGCAAGGCAAATCGTGATGTTGGATAAGTCCGATGCAGCCTCCAAAATCCTTCTCCAATTTTCCAGAAATTATCTGCTCTGTATTTCCGCTTATTCTGACAGTACATGCCGCCACTACTTGAATCGGTGTGCCATCGTCTGATTTGTTAAGGATGAACTCTTCGGTGCCAAACTTCAGAAGATTAAGCTTGCTGTCAAAAGAGAATCCATGTTGGCCAATGAGATCCATTCCCAAAATAAATTCGTCTTCTATGTCGGCTACTAACACTGTGTGGTGTAATTTAATTCTTCCAAGTTGAAGTTCAATATCCCATTTCCCCAAGTACTTCAGCTGTCTCACCGGTAACCGTACGTAAAACTACATTCTTTCATATGGGTAGAACTTCTACTCTATTTACCCTGTTGGACCTTATCAAAGATACCGCCGCACCAGTGTCAACAGTAATTGTTATGGCTCTTCCGTTTATGGAGACGATCCTGGGGGCTTTATCTTCCTTAGCCAACACCCGCCCCGCAATGTTGACTAATTGAAGTTTTCCTGATTTGACTTGGAGGCCCTAGGGTCTCTGGATGGAGATCTAGACCGTAGTTGTACTCGGCAGTCTCTTTTGAAATGCCCAGTCCTGCCACATCTCTGGCACTGATTTGATGTATTTCGGTTACGTGGCCTATCTTATATTGGCTCCCGGAATCTCCCTGTGGCCTGAAGAACTTCCGTTAATTTATTCAAAATTTCGCCCATCTCAGTTAATTCACAGCTGTTTGTTGGCTTTTCTTCCTCGATGGATACGGCCCTGATTTTTGGCTTGGAGATGTTACAGGCTGCCTCGATTTCTAGGGCTCGACCCAAAGCTTCGGTGCTGTTATCAAATTTGGCTAGGCGCAGCATTTTCTGAGTTTCTGGATCTCTAATACCATCCACGAAATATTGGGCAGCAAGTTCCTCTTGAAATTCCTCTGTCGCTCCCGGGTAGGCCAATTGAATGAGACGTCTAATGTCTGCCTCAAACTCTTGCAGGTTTTCACCAGGCTTCTGAAGTCGGGACTTAACTTGTGCCTGATACAGTTGTCTTCTATGTTGGTCTCCAAATCGTCTCTCCAGTACAGCTACAAGTATGTCATATTTCCCTTGTTGGCTGATGGGAATGGTGTGCAGTAGTTCCAGGGCAGATCCACGAAGCGCTACCAGTAGTGATGTAGCCATTTCTTTATTATTCCAACCGTTGGCAACCGCAGCGGCTTCAAATTGTCTTTTGTACATAGTCCAGGATGTTTGACCGTCGTAAGTTGGAGGTTTGATATGTTGTCCTGTGGCGAATACCCTCTCGGTGGATCCTTGATTTTTTAGTCTGGTAAATTCTGCTTGTAGATTCCTCATTTCTTGCTGTACGTTTCCTACTTCTTTTTGTACACCCCCAACTTCTTTTTGCACATTTCCAACCTCTTTTTGTATATTACCTACTTCTTTTTCAAATTTCTCATTTTGCCCGTCCAATATTTTCTGTAATTTTCCTTGCTCGCCTACAATTACATCAAGCATCCATTTCTGAAGCCGTTCCTGTTCGGCTTGCCTTTTATCTTCTTGCTCTTGTAAAATTTTCTGAAGCCGGTCCTGTTCTGCTTGCCTTTTGTCTTCTTGGTCTTGCAAAATTTTCTGAAGCCGGTCCTGTTCTGCTTGCCTTTTACGTTCATCTTCTTCCCGATCCCATTGCCTTCTACGTTCATCTTCTTCCCGATCCGCTTGCTTTTTATCTTCTTGATCTTGAAAATTTTTCTGCAGCCGGTCCTGTTCTATTTGTCTCTCAGCATTTAGATTTTCCATGAAATCGGCCAACATTTTATTAATTTGCTCCATTTCTGCCATTTGTTGCCTTGTATTGACCATAGAATGTTATAAACTTTTACCAGAATCCACCAATCAAACGGTCTCGTTGACGTACTTGTACCTCTTCTTTCCGCGAAAAATACTTCGCAAGTCCGGTCTCTTCACAATCCCACTTCTGACACCAAATGTTACGTTTTTCCCGTGGGTTCTTAACAGAATTACAACTTTGCTATTTTCAACTAATACTCTCTTTATTCACTACCACTGTATACAATTTAACACTCTAAACTACTCTTATAACTTTACCACTAATATCTATTCAACACTCAATGATTAACTGAACTAACTGACTAACATTCGCCTTAGGTCTGCTTATATATAATCTCCAATCTATCATTAATATTCGGGAAGTATTCCTAAGCCACTCTATATGATCTCGACGAGGCCATCGAGATAATTCCAGCGATCCTGAAACTTCGCGGCCGGCCGGACGATGATTCATACAGACAGAGAAGCGAGCAGCACGGCGGCGGCGGCTAGTTCTATAGGGTAGCACAAAAACGTTCGGACGGTTGTTAGTCGTGACAATATTATTCATTCTCCAGAACTATTAGCTGCAATTCGGATAAACATACCGGTTAGAGAACTGAGACAAACTAATACTTTTAACTTAGTTTCATCGTACACTTTATGGTCAATAAATCGTGCAATGTCAGCTGCTAATCAGATTGGTTTGGATATATTCAATACCACAATCTACCAAATTAAACATCTTTGGTATTTTATCTTTGGTCCATCTTGAGTTTTATTTATGTTGCTTTTGTTGTAATTATAATTGTTAAGTCTATATGTATAAATATTTGTGTCTATTGATTTCAACTTGTTCCTGTTTTTGAGTTAGTTTGGTTAGGTTAGACATTTTAATTTGTTTTTTATAATGTACCTTACTTTTTAATTATTATCTTTTAATATTAGTCAAAACTTCTGTATTGATTTTTATAATGGGCTTTATGCCCGTAAATAAATAAATAAATAAATAAAATGACTGTCGGTCATTTGCCTTATTACCGTAATAACTTATCGTTATTATATCATTTTAATTAATTAATGAATTTATAATCAAACGACTATCGTGTATATTCTCGTTTCATTCACTGATCTAGCTATCTTGTTTATCGAGCTTACCATTAAAAGAGATACTTTATTTTTAGTTAGTTAGAAAACTAATCTGACTATTGTCCGAATAGCTGATGGAGTTAATTTTTACTGTATTTGGCTGTAAAGCTCATGGCAGTAATTTATTTCACATAACTGATATTTACTAATTTAATTTGTCGCCTTGATATCGGAACTGACTTGAGCTCAATTCGTTTACCTATAGATATTTAATGGCTGTATATGTGCATATTTACCTCACAGATTATGCCATAAAAAACCCTGCATAAATTTACTGGTTATACAATAAAATTTGGGCAATATTAAGGCTATAAGGCATAGTTTAACAAGTAGTATCTTATGTTGATTTGATTTATTATTCTTGTAATATCGGTGAGATACCTTACACACCTTATGCTCACAATCATATTCTTTTGAAATCAGCTTATCGAACGGTGTAAATATATGGTAAGATATCCAAGATGGTGTCGTATCTGTCAAACTGCACTGACAGCTGACGTAATTTCAGACATCACATTTGGCTTCCTGGCAAAGATCTACATACGAACGTGTTTTTCATTTCGCGGGAAAGCAAATGAGAAAATTGACAATTGAAGGCAACCTAAATGATTTTGGACAATCGAAAACTTTAACACCCTATACAGTGTGTCCAAAAATGTATGCAACATATGGGAAACTTCTTTATTATTGGATTCTCAGAAAATTTTATTCTTCATAAAAGTTGGTGCTTGCCCTAAAACAGTAAAAGAGTATTTCAAATTTTACGTACTGCTTTTAGTGCGGACGTAAATGTCATTTTTCCGAAATCGCGTCAAGAGTAAGGTACCTTAATTTATAAAGATACAGCAAAATCTTATAAGGAAAAGTTCTTCCAAATTAAAAAAGTAATCTAAATATGAAATTTGAGTTAAGTACATCAATTTTTAATTTCCCTTTTTTTCTCGATTTCTTTCTCAAACGTTACGCCATCGGTGAATGCTTTGTTCTTTTGTTAGTAGTATACTTGCCAAGGGACTTAAAAATTTATTTAAAGTAGACATTAATTAATAATGTTTCAGTTTTTACAGAGATAAAATCCAGTTTAGGTATCAGTGTGTTGCAAACACATTTAAACAATTTTAGTCCAAAATAATTGTCCACAATAATTATTACAAAATACAATTGGAATGACTGACTCAATAATAATTAATTTCATATGTCAGAGCGAAGTAAAATTATTGCTAATTTTTTGTTTTTATTCCAAATGCATGGACTACTCTTCAAGACCAAACATTTTATATGGCTTTTTAGGATACTTGGACATATTTTACTCACCGGGTGCAAAAGATAAATAAATTATTAGTTGTTTTACATAAAATGAAAAGAGTTGGGTCTATTCATGATTTTGACTGGAAAAATTTTTGAATCAAAAGTGTTTAAATGTGTTTGCAACACGCTGATACCTAAACTGGCTATTACCTATGGAAAAACTGCAACATTATGCAACTATGTAACTAATTTCTATCTTAAATAAATTTTGAAGTTACTTGGCAAGTACACTAATAACAAAAGAACAAAGCATTCTCCAGTGGCGTAACGTTTAAGAAAAAATCGAGAAAAAAAAAATAAAAGTTGATGTACTTAACTCAAATTTCATATTTAGATTATTTTTTAATTTGGAAGAACTTTTTCTTATAAGATTTTGCTGTATCTTTATAAATTAAGGTACTTTACTCTTGACGCGATTAAAGAAAAATTACATTTGCGCCCGCACTAAAAGCAGTACGGAAAATTTGAAATACTCATTTACTGTTTTATGGCAAGCACCAACTTTTATGAAGAATAAAATTTTCTGAGAAATAAATAATAAAAAAGTTTCTTATATGTTGCATACTTTTTTGGACATACTGTATATTGAAACCAGTTATCTTAAAGGTCATACAACCCTATATTTAATTTTAGAACGTGTTTTTCGTTTTTTGGCACAGCAAATAGCAAAATGGCACTAAACAATTGCAGATATTATGATTAAATCTTTAAGTAAGGTGACATTTGAAAAAGTTTGAACATAAATTTATTCACGAAATTATTACATTAGCACGATGTTCTTTTATTTGCGCCGTAAACAACGCGAAGGAAAAAAAGCAAAACAAGGCCTGCGGGCCTAATCAAAACAGAAAGAAAAACGCCACCGACTGGTCTTTGTTTTAATTTAAGCTCGCCATGATTAAGACAGTCGTGGGGGCTAATTTAAGGTCCCCGGGGGGCGAACAAACAGACAGGGACAGGGGCGAAGTTGTTTGTTGTTACACAATGTGCCTTCTCGTCTCCGAATGTTTGCACGGGTTAGTTAAATCATGTGATCAGAATTTAAGTTGTAAAATTGCTCATTTTGAAATGTGGTAAAAGTATTTCATTGCAGACACTTTAAAAGAGTCCATTAGCATTTTTATTTACAGTCATAGATTACCACTTGTGAATAAATGCAATACGTATTAGCCTGATAAAATTATCGAATGATTCAAAAATGGTGCAGTTTTTTTTTATTTTTTTTTACTCTTGATAGTAAGTCACTACTTCTAATGGCGAAACTTACCCCAAAGGCCGAGAATCGTTTCGTCCTCCGGCTGTCTCCGCCTTGCTGGTTGAGCAGCACCTCCGACTTGGGCCGCGGCGGTTTCCGCGGCCTCAAGATAACCTTCGTTTCTTCTCGGATGTCGTCGTCGAGCAACTTGCTGTCGCTCGACACCGACAGCTGACGTTTGACCCTGTCGTGTCCGGACACGTTGTTCCATTCTGAAACAAAGATAGCAACATTAATTTTTCACTTGATACAACCAATTGGATGAGAGTAATACAACATTGCCATTTTGTCGATTAAAAAATGGCGTAATTAAGAATTATGTTTATTTGTTTGGAACAGAGTTCCAAATGGTACAATATTATGTTAAGATTAAATACATACGATCGAAAATAGATATAGAATAAATTATACAATATACTAGATGCACAAAAAGTTAACAAACATAATTTGTTAAAACAATAGTAGGATAAGAGATGTCCGTGGATAACAGCAGTATCGGCAAGTCGTCTTACTATATTTTTAATGGACAATGAAGACCAATTTAAGTCAAAATATATACGTAAATCCTTCAGTGTCGCCAAGTCAGGAGAGTCGATCTGATTCAGCAGGAGTCAGAGTGACTCTGCAATTTTGTAGCGTGTGAAAGCAAACCACTTATAAGCGCTCCTCGTAAGACAGTGCTAATTTGTCAATATTAAGTTTGAAGAGTAAAAAATAAGTCTACGAAAATCACAGTGTCTCAAACACTTTCAGGTTTCTAAACTACTCAGAGCACCGAAAAACGACCGCAAATTCCTACACTTAAAAATTATGGACAATTTGACAACAGCGTAATCGTATATTTTTTAATAATCTCTAATTTAACAATTAACCGAAAATCTGTTCAAACCTACCTATTTTCCGTTGAAGTACGATATAGCGGTGGCGCACATCTCCTGCAAATCCGTCCCTCGCTAATGACATCATTAATCTCAACCTGACAGGTCCGGGTGCCGAATTTGCGGTAAATGTGGCGAAAATTCCGCGCCCGAATCTTGGCGAATAGTTCAACCTCAAACTTCGGGGGGGACAAAGGAGTATGTAGAAATTGGTTTACGACAGTAAGCCCTTAGATAAATTGCTTTACATAAATCTAATATTCACTTCTTGCATACATTTTAGATGTAAGACTTTTAAAACATCTATTTTTTAATCACTTTGTGCAAGTCTTCAATATTTTTGTAATAAACAGGCCTTTGCAGATAGATAGACTCATTTATTTTGGACACGCTTCAAATCGTAATATCTTATTTGCTGTGTTTATGATGAAAGAGTAAAAAGTTTTTAGGTTAGATGTTTTTTGGGTTAATATTCATATTGGAAACACACGATTTTTTAAATTTAAAACGTGAGCCTAAACGTTTGAGATACTTCTAAAAATTGCGTATCAAGAATGAAAACCATAAGAAATTGAAGCATAATTAGATACAACAGTCAAATTATGAGGATCTTCAACGATTAATAATTCACCATTCATCACCATCTTCCCGGATTAGCAAGCGTCAAATACAACGTACCCTAAATCGTCTAGCCAAATGGTCCCACCATCAAAATCCTAAATCATATACATTTCTGTAGGAAAAGAAACTGTCTTAAAATAAATACTCTAATGGAACAAACCTTCCCTTCAATAAAGAAATTAAATTCCTGGACAATCAATTTAAATAATTGGAAACACCATCTAAATCACCTTAAACCATACGCCCCAAAAGCTTTAAAGATAGTTAAGGTTCTCCCACACTAAATGGGGCTCTGACTTTAGTTCCCTAGTAGAAATATACAACCTCATTATTCTGTCCAAGCTTGATTATGGCTGTCTTGTATATGGGTCAGCAAGACCCTTCTATTGAAAGTCCTAGATCCCATCCAAAATCAAGCCCTCAAACTATCCATTGGTTGTTTCCGAACAACCCCAATTGCCAGCCTACAATCCATCACCAATATGCCTCCCTTGAAAATAGATACCAATCAACACTACTAAGATAAGCGTTTTTTATGTTTGGCACCTACACAAAAGGAAAATCCTATACCACTCAACGTAATTGTGCGGAGAAGATGGTGGACATTGGACTTGAAGCGCTGTCGGTTGTAGTTTTTGGAAAAGATGTTACTCGGAAGTCCTCCAGACAAAGGAGTCCCGCAACAGCCACATCCTAGATGCTCGCAACTGAATCGTATGTTGATGAGCATCTTGTGTCTGACGGGTGTTTCTGTTTAGCACAACTCAGGACGGAATCATAAGTGCCAGCTCGTTCGAACACCATTCGTAGTAGTAGCGATAGATCTGCCACTTTTCTTCGATGTTCGAGACTATCAAAGTCTTTAGTCAACTCTGGGTCATCGACAAGACGGGCTGCTCTCCTCTGTATGGAATCTAATATCTTGAGCAAGAAGAACTGACGAGGTGTAGAACTCCTTTTATTTATAGAATACTCCAGGTAATTATAGAGTCCTGTATTAGCTTTAGCAAAGAATATATAAGATAGTAACGCTACATAGTGTATATTCTTATAATCTACGTACGCATATCAATTGCGTCAGTCGGTCTTGTATTCTCTCTATATATGCCGGGTTGGTGTAGGTTCATATTATGTATATAATTTTACAATAACAATGCCACTTCAACAAGGTTGACCTAACCTTGTCACCCGTGTCTAGTATCGCGTTCGTTGGAGTTAAACAATAATATTACGTGTAATAGGTAATATAAATAACCTTCGTCTAGACCTCGAACTAGTCGGGTTGCCTTCACGATCTAATTTATGAAATACCGAGAGTTTTCCTGATACACTACAAGGTATATATAACTCTTTTGCTCTATATAGTGCTCTTAGCTTTTGTGATTGTCCTGTCATTGATAAGTCAGGTCCTGCGGTGTTTGAGTTTTTTGAGAAGACATCTGCTTATGTCTCTACTGCGTTAAACTGGACATTATTTTTTTCATCCCATTCCACGATGGCGTTCATATCCTCATCGATGGCAGCAATCTGATTTTCTCGCTCGCGTTGGAAACGAGCGGCGGTTATTGGAGTCCACGGCATAAAGGAGGATAATAGTGCTGTCGTCTGCAAAGCTGTAAATAGAATTGTTCGTCCTCTCTAAGAGATCGTTGATATAGAGCAGGAACAGTGTGGGAGATAATATATACCCTTGAGGAACTACGGCATTGATTTTAAATTCCTGCGAGCGATGTCCATCAATACCAACTCGGATGCTTCGATCCCTTAAGAAATTGGTAAGCCATAGAAGCAGTGCTGGTGGTGGTCCGTATGCTGTCAATTTGCTAAACAATCCGTCATGCCACACCCTAGCAAATGCTTTGGATATATCGAGTCACTGTAAGAGATTCGCCGCAGCTCTCGATGGCTTTGTCATCTCTTAAATCGGCCTTCTAAAGCTCTAGAAAGATTAGGAAATGCCGAAAGGTCTTAATCTCGATGAAGGAAAAATCCGAATCTGCAGCTCCAAGTGGTAGAAGGTGGGCAACATCAATTTTGATGGCTAACGCAGATAGGGACCGAGTGATTGCCGGTATAAGTAATCCCTCACTTA